>OX421453.1:40965925-41040925 GCA_949126865.1 Montipora capitata | reverse complement strand
GAAGCCCCAAATGAGAATGATATAGTAACAGTTCCAAGGGAATCCTGCATAGTCCCAGTCCTTTGCAAATGGCTAACGGCCATACAACCCAGGATTCACAAGGAGCTTATTGTTTGCGAAATATTCTAGTGATTGAGAAGTCGGTGGTACGGTAAAGTAGACCCCGCGGAATCGATAATGACCTCCTGACCAATCATAGCGCTTGTACTATCTGAGAAGGAAAAACAAGAACTGCTGTCATGGTCATCTTTCGAAAGAGCAATGTTATAACTGTAGATGACTATGTAAACGGTACATACCCATGCAGGATGATATTAATTAATATCAGAATGCAAGAACCCAAAACAATTTTAGATAAAAGTGGGCTGTGTACATTCCCTTCCAGAAATGGTATCTGCTTTGGAGATTAAAATGGATTTTTCAATCAGTTTAATTACCCTTCTGACCGAGCATATCTTTCCTGTGATAACTGGTAAAATGGCGATCCCCCATCGCCTTAACAGATTTCTTGCTTATCTCACTTTCAATTAGTCAAAGAAAACAAACGGCATCCTTTCCATCATAAAGGGCGGATTAAAATAGGAACTACATCATCGCTCTCCAAGGTATGTTCGCTACATATTAGTAATCAAGTTACTTATCACCTCAATGGAAGGGTAATCAAATGAATTATCAACTCGCTGTCCATTGTCTTTAGACAGGTGTTGTCTGAGATTATTGTGAGGTCACCAGTTGATTGGTCACCCGTCATTATGGACGAGCCGTGAATTTTCTTCGGAAATTGGAAATAATCACGCGGTAGGTCACTGAAATGTGAATCGTGTTTATGCAAGCTGATATTGCCCTGCAGCTTTGTTTAGCGCTTTTCTGTATGTTTGAATGATGGGATTACGATCACTTAGTGCATCCCTCTGTACAAGTTAGAGAGTCAAGATTTTTGATTCGTTCTCTCGCTCTCAATCGAGGTTGGTTAGCACTATTAATTTCGTGTATTTTTTTTCTATTACGGAGATCATACACTTTGAGCAAAAGCTTATATAATATGCATGTTGCAATTTCAAAGTTCCTGGTTAGACCTATAGTAAGACGGCGTGTTTTGACAAGAAACCATAATGGCATTTCTATCGCTGTGTATTATCTTGTTTTCGAGACCTACGTTTTGATTTCAAACCTTCCCTGACGTACGTTGATTTACAATTATCTCTTATTTCTCTAGCTCAGTGTTTGGTTAAGCCCTCATAATTCTCGCAATCCTCGGTTGATCTTTGTGGCTTGTAACAGTTTGACAAGAAAACCACATGTTTCTAAAGATTGTGAGGTGAGGTGAAGCCATCTGTTATTTGCTGACTATTTATCTTCCAATTGGCGCACGAGATCGTTCATTAGGAGGCCTGTAAAATGGCTTTCTTTTGCCCTACAATAGGAGGGAGGAAGCCGGCAGCAGCTGGGAAATATAAAGGTAAGAATTCTTAGCGTCTGTTTCCGGAGAATTCCATTGTTAAAAAAGTCAAGTTTTATTATGGTTCAACAATGGCTAAACCAGTTTCGTTTAATAGTGATTATGGTATCTTAATTTTCACATTGTAAATCTCGACGTTCTGCAGTAACACCCAAAACTTAGAATCGTGTTATTTATTCGAGCTGTGATTGATAATTGAACGCTTAATTGACAAGTGAAATAGATATTTTCTAGTCTCCAGTCGTGGCATTGTTTTTTATCACTTCGTCGAGTATTTAGGATTGTTTTATCGAAAATATATTTTATTTTATTCCTATAAAATACCCTAAGCAACCAAAAACAGGAATTTCTACGTAAGTGACTGAAATAATTTTTCTTGCTGATAATGTCGCACTCACTTAAACCTGGAAATAAATACTTTTGGTGATTAATGAGGAAAAATTATGGCTGGCGCCGGCATAAAAATATCAAAATTATAAACCTACAACTGTTCGATCTTGTAGCTATTTTAAGACTATGATTGTTTTCTCAAAGGAAACACACGTACTGGAAGCGCGTTTTAGCGGGAAGCTATAAGGAACATTTCAGATTTTGCGTCAGAGCGTTTAGGGTCGTTTAGCACTTCATGAAAAGTACTTTTAGGGGTTATTTTCATGCTGTGATTTGAACTCTCCAGAGGTAGCAATGTTCTCGGTGCGTATTTATACGAAACTTCATTGCTTTACATTTGACGGATTAGTAGGGGCAAATTGCATTGGAAATCGAGTTTCAAAACAAAACAGTTTGTTTGCAGCCCTTGAAAATACAGATAAAGATAACTTTTTATCACATATCATTAACTTATTTTTCGGCTGAAGAGCTCTTCAAAAACCATGCAGCGATTCTTGGTCATTATTATTTCTTGGCAGTATCAAAGATTTCAATCCCTTTCAATTTTGAGACGAAATATTTTCTTCTCTTTTGCTTCTATTAATATTAAAAACCGCTCAACTTTAACCTCTGAATACAAAATGTTATTTTTAACGAGGCTTGCTCGAAGTAATTGGTTTTTCACAGTCATGTATACACTTATTATCGATGGAGTTATTGCAACCATCCTTTTCACAGACTTGTTGACGCACTGATCGCAAACTTGTCTTACAGTGACCTAAACAGTGTTTACTTACGGTGGCAGTTTAGGATGGACGCATAATTCTGCTTCCGTTTCACGTGTAAGAAAAGTAAAGATGTTTGCTAGATCATAAAGTTCTTTATTAAAAGGTAGCGAAAGCATTTCACCAAAGCTTTCCTGATTCATGTTACTTTTGCGTCTAGAATTAACCGTATGTATCGTTTGAATTTAAAACGTTGTATTTAAAGGGCATATAATATATTAAACATCATTAAAAACGGTTTTCCATACACAAGTTTAAGCGAATTAAAGTGAAATGATCTTGTACCATATGGTTGATAGGTTTACTCAAACTGTGTGTTCCTTTACGTCAACAGAAACAGTTATTTTCATAGTTCAGATAATTATCATTTTTGGAATTTCCTTGTACCATCTAATAATGTTTCGGAATTCACTTGATGCTTCCTTTCAGCTTACACACCTTTTAGCTGTCAGGATTGGCTTTTGTTCAGCAAATCTGACACTTGAGCTGACGTTTTGCATGTCAAGTATTTTAAGGGTTTGGTTAGGCAATTTATCAGGGAAAATTAATAATCGTATTAAGGGCAAAACGTTGACAAGGCGACACGCCCACGCATAATCTCCCCTACTCTTTTTGGCCAAGACACAGTGCAATACTCTGGAAGGCGAAGACAGACTGTTTTTCCGCCATCTCTTGCGAGCTTATGAGTTTGTGAAAAGTGATAAGACGGAGAGCCAATAGTTTACTAAACAGTCTTCCATTTTCAGATATTATTACACAAGTCAAAAGATTATGATCTCTTGCTGAAGTAGAACTTTCTCTTTAGTTATTTTGAAAACCCTGAGTGTTCGTCCGTCAGGATTTCAACCAACAAGCTTCCTGCAGTAATTTTCACTAACGACTTTACCCAACAAGAGATCATTGGATCACAGTAGCCTGCTAGCAGGCTCTTTTGTAAGAGCGCGTTCGATTGACCATATCCCTGAATAGGAATACATGGAAAAGAAGTTAGAAATCCTTCGTTTTTACGGAAATTCACACTAAATTTGTCAAACACCTGCTAAAATGCTATTTTAAACATATCTTTATTATTCTTGTTGCTTCAAAACGCCAAACATACAGTTTTAAATCATCACTCTACGTATTCCTATTCCGGAATATGGTCAATCGAACGCACTCTTAAGTGTCGTGCGAGCGGCAAAGCCGCGAGAGGAATCCTCTCGCCGGTCGCACGACACTTACAAAAGAGCATTGTCACAGGCTGGGATCACAGAAACCAAAGAGTCTGTTATGGAATTCTAAAGACACAATTCAAACCAATGATGGTATAAAATTTTGCAGTGGTTTGATGGGTAGCGTCGCATTGCTCCATTGACAGTCACCGGAGAAACGCCTCATTCCTATTTTTCAAATAGAACCGATCAACTTTATTCGAGTTTTTCCAGGTCCAAGGTGTTGTGATCAAAGCTCTCGAAAGGCGCCAAAGGTTAAATTCCTCGGTGACCACTAAATGGATTTGTTGGTCGTTAAGAATGAAAAGCCACCATCGCGGCTTTGCAAAGAGCCAAACTGGGTTTCTTGCCGCTGTTTCATCAAATTGTATTTTGTATTATTTCTTGCTAAACATACCTTTTTAACTTCAAGCTGTAAATACCAGGTTGAATGCAACATTTTGTGTTTGGATTAACTACAGTTAATTTACATTTAATTGGTTCTCGGAAAGAATGTCATTACGACTCAACATACCCACGTAACGTGTAATTGGCATATGGAGTGACTTTTGCGGTAAACTGAATATGCGAGAAATACCCTTGAGTTGAAATCCATTGAAGACTATATCCGAGCCGGGTCGATAAAAACAACGGACAAATATTGTTGCCTGTAATTCAAAGTTTGAAGGTGTCGTGGTCAGTTTTAAGAACTTCTTTAGTGGGTCGAGGGTTTGGGAGCCGAGTTTCCTGAACTCCGACTGGGAGCAGGTCAAACTTCAGCTCTTTTCCTGCGCTCTAGAATCACATAAAATCATTTTCCCGGTTCTGGGCAGAGAAGCCAAAAGCACTAATACTTCCATCAGCAATCCCCTCAGTGACGGTGCTAAATAGGGAAGTACTGGTTTTCTTATCCATTCCCTGGGGCATTTCAAAGCTGTTGAACATCCTATGTTCCCGTGTACATTGTAGATTGATCTCTCTAGTGGCGCTGAGGCACTAATGGAGACATCGTACAGAAATCAAATCAAAATTATAGGTTGCTTTTGAGGAGAAGGAAAAACCGGATTACCTGGAGAAAAACCTCTCGGAGTATAATAGAGCACTGAGAACGTAGAATCGGAAGAGGAAAGGAACTTTATTTAAGTGTATAGTCGTTCCAGCGCTGGAGCACTAATTGGGGACACTGTAAACCATGACTGAAATTAACAATTAACACAAATGAAGGCAAATGTTTGTTTTTGAGGAGTACCCGGAGAAAACCTGTGCAGCCGGTCTGCGTTTTAAACTGACCGTTTTAAAAAAGGAATATTTACCCAACCATTTCTTGATCCTGGCAAACAACATATTTACGTCTGCCGAAATAAAGGTAGTCCTCCTTCGCTAAAAATCTATCTGGCAAAAGTAGCCTCAATATATCAAATTGAAACTACGATTGCTGAATCAATTGGTAAGCGAACTTTTCACGACGTTAAGTGAAAGAAATTTGTATCACATAACTGTATTCCATCTGGTAGCTGATGGCCAGATGAACATAATATAATAACGTTATATATACTGTCAAACACTATAAATTTAATGTAATTTTCTTCACTCTCGTTATTTTTTTATCTATATAAATTTCAACACTAGATTATTGTTACTAGTACATAATATACTTAGTTAAAAACCCACGTAGTTTATTCTTTAGACACAGCTTTAATTTGTATTTGATTGAATTTTTTTAAGTAATTTCAAATCATCCTTTAATTGTATTTGTGTTTTTGTGAGTAAATTCAATTCAATAAAAAAATATTAATAAAATACAAAAAAAAAAAAAGATATTAATAATAGAGAAACAACAAACGCAACCCACATTTGACGCCAAGTCTGGGAACCGAACCCACCCCACGTTGTTGCGAGGCGAGTGCTCTCATCGCTGTGGCGGCCCTGCTCATTAATGTAAGTTGATCCGTTCTAACCTTTCACAATCTTTCTGTGATGAGTTTTTGTTTTGTGTTACCTCGGATTATCCGTCCAAAGGTTCATCTTTGGTTGAATTTTCTCACGCACTTATTGGCGTTGTAATTACGGAAAACCCTTCCGTTCCAGCGGCAGTTTTAAGCTAACAATATAGTTTTGTGTTTCAATACATCTTGTTTCTTGTTAAAAGATGACGAAGAGAAGATCGTGACCATTTCGCTTTTCATCTGTCCGTTTCAGCGAACCGCGAAAATCATAATCGCATTTGCCATTTCATCTTTCATGAAATTTTTGAAAAAAGGCTATTTGAAAGGTAATTGCAGAAAAGAAACATTTTCTTTTTTTATTGTATTAAAGTAACTTTTCTATAGGTTTGCTGGGTTTACAAATGGTTTGATGTCGTTTTTGGCTTTCCTTTCAAATTTATATTATTATGGTGATACAATATTACAAAATGCGCATATGATTCTATAATTGCACCGTACAATTCTAGCGAACTCGCCGACTTTTAAAATTTGGCCCACCTAAACAGGCAGTTTGACAGGACAGCACTTTTCACATTGTAACCGTAATGGGTCAATGAGTGGCTCGATTTTGTGTCTGTCAGTTTAAAACATGAAATCCACTCCATCCTGTTGGAAGGAGCCAAATAGATAAGTTTGCCCTTTGTACCTTGATGTTTGCCCGGCGGAAATTTCGTCTTGGTCCAAAAAGGCGAATGGGAGACACCATGTTAGTTTAGAGAACTGAAGCCTCATTGTTACAACAGTGTGCTAATTATCGTCAAAGCATTTTAAATTGATCCTTTAAGTTTTAGTTCGTTCCGCCGAACTATAATCCGCCATGCATAAAAATGTAAAACAACTCGGACGCTTGCTAAATTGTTGACGGGATGGTGCCAAAGAATCAGATCATCTGGGTAAAGCTAAAGGATTTGTTTTTCGATCCCTTCCGGTATCCTTAATTTTCTTTATCTTGTTGTACGATGATGTATTTGCTACATGCATCATAACTGCATCTTTTAGCATTCTTGGCGAGTTTCCGAGCCTAATTTGATATTTAATACTTCATCGTCTAGCGAGTTGTCTAAAGGTAACAAATCATTGTAAACAATGAATCTTCGAGGGTTAGTTATCTTCAGCTGATAGACTGTCACGATATACTTTCTCTCGAAGTAAATTAGTCCATGTCATTTTCGACCTTTTTTCAGTTATGTCCCTAAAACGGTTGCTAGTGTTTCTTACAATTTTGGGCTTTTCAAAAAGTAAGTCCTGGGTACTGAAGACCTTCAGTTTCTTGAGCCGTGTATTCCGAAAAGTGGACACACATTTCAGTTAAGCTCCTTTTCAAATCTCTTTTGAATTGACTTCCATCAGTGGAATGTCTTCAATTTCAATTTTATTTAAAGTTTAGTTTGAAGAAGATGTTGGGTTATAAGTTGGAGGATTCCAAGGGGGAGGGGGTCGGTGGAATGAGGGAGAGCTAGCCGTTAAAACAGAGGGAGAACACGTTCAGTCCTTTTGAATAATCATGACGTTTTAGGGTACAAACTGAGAAGAATCATTAATTTATTAACGACATAAGTTAAAAAATGGCCAGGAAGTGTATAGTTGATAAAGAACACGCGATAAACAAGTTTGAGAGCCATTCCATAAGTTACTACATGTACCCGGGTTTTTTTTCCAATTGAATTTATGGCCCGCTTTAATTGGTCAAATCGTGGTACGCATTCTATCTGAGAGGTTTCCCAAACGACAAACACCGTCCCATCCCTGAGTTGATAATCTTTTAGGTTAATTGTTATCGTTCCTTAGCGATTTCCCGATAGACACTCCCTAGCATACAATGCAAGCCCGTAGCAAACGTTATCTTCTGCAAGATTATCAGTAAGATAAACATATCGTCGACACCTGTGAACCGAGCTTAACGCCGGCTGGCTGCCGGAATTTGTTAATAGCGTAAAGTTACTGAGATGAGCAATAACTTAAGAGCTTAGATATGAATTTAAATAACTATCGTCTAATTTTTCAGCCGAAGCCATGTGACAGCTACTCGGGCAATATTCACCACCTCAAATTATATCTAGAGAAACGTTAAAATTTATTTCAGCCAACAATAAGTTGATATTTTTCAACTGGAAAACAAAAAGAGAAAAAAAACTATGGTCAGTTTTCAAACTAGTAACTGTAAGTGTCGTGTGGCCCAATGCACTCTATCAAGAGTAATCAGGGACCCAAAGTGTGGACGAACTTCTTTTAAGAAATTTAAAGACAATCTAAAAAAGAATTTCAAAGTAAATATTAATTTTCTTGCATGTTCTTTTTTTTTTTTTCATTATGTTTTGGTGTATCAGTAGTTTTCTGTACCTTGCCTTATGCGATTTATTTGCAACTTCACGTGTAATTTAGTTACTTAATTGTTAGGTAGGTATTAGTTGATTTTTGTTGTGTGTGAGTTTGTTGTTGTTGTTTTATATCACTTCCATTTTATGTGGGTGTTTTCCATCCAAGCAGTGTAATTTATTTTTTGTAATTTGGCCTCCTAGTTCTTTAACTCCACAGCTATTTTAGGAAGCCAATATCGCTTTTTCTCTATTTAATTTCAACACCTGTGAATTTCTTTCTTGTGTACCAAAGGGTAAAGGTCTTGTCTTGCCATTGGTGACGCGATTAATTGTAATCTTTGAAAGCAGGGTGATAGCTCTTTAAAGATACGATTTCTCAGGACAAAAAATCGAAACGTACGGTCTTTGCATGAAAAATCGGGGGAATTCAAAGCCTAAGAGCATTTTTTAAGGAATCATCTTTTTGGTTACTGTGATTCTCTAAATGGTGTACTTGATTCAACAGTTTTAGGTCAACAGTAAGAAGTTGTTACTAGGTAACCTGCGTTTCAATACAACCTTTCCGCGATCGTATGGTTATCGTCAGGCCGTTGTTTTTAGTACTAATCAAACAGCCAATGATCCTTTAAGAACCTTACTATCTCAGCTATCAACTGAAGTTTTGAGCCAGTTTCGGCAAAATTTGTCTGTCTCCGAGCAAACGTTAACTTGAGAATTTTACACTCTTTCTGTTAAAAAAAAAAGTCATTGTTTCTTAGCTACCGTTTGAGATTTGGGCCATTTCCCAGAAAAAAACACATAAACAAAAAAATTAACCTGTTTGTTGTAAGGGTACGAGTGATAGAATGTCTCATCATTCTTTCAGAATCTAGAATCTTCCCAAAGGACCACCCAAGGGCTGAAATATCGTTCTTTAAAGAATTTAAAGGACTGGATCAGGAATTCTACTAGATAGCAATTTTCAGGATGCCCTTTGCACCATCAAAATAGATATCTCGTTCCGAGCAGTTTTCAGGAGTTTTGAGAAAATAAATCATGATGCCTTGAGCAGATTATATGCATGGAACTCTTTACCGAATGCCACGAGGAACATAAAAGCAAACAAACTTTTCAGACAAAAATCAGTTGAAATCCATACATCTTGTAGAATTATCTTAGGTGTAAAGAATTTTATATTTTATACTTTTTAGTTTTCTCTTTTATTATTTATATCTTACTGAGGTGACGTCCGATCTCACCCCAGATAAAGAATGGTAAACCGCCATGAGACTTTGCGATATGTACCGTATATAAATCCTAATCAGGCTCCTGTCCTAATCCATAAACCCGATATCTCACGTTTTTACAGTGAGATATTACCTGAAAATTGGTTGTCATATTAAGTGTACATTAGTCTCACTATATAATTAACAAGGCGTGACTCATAAGAAGTTTAATTTTTTTTTGTAATGAGATAAAAATGAAAATTTATAAATACACACAAAAGTCAATTTTTGAATAGTTTCTTTTTTCAATTTTTGCTACATTTGCAAAAGACCGCATTTTCCTCGACTCGAAATTTTCACTGCTTTGCATGTGACGTCATGGGGGCCATGTTGGTTGGCAAGAACAATAACCTGTCTCTCCTCTGGGAGCTAAACATTATCAATGCTGCGTTCTGATTGGTTGAGCTACTAATAGGCTATTTCAAGTGAAGCTATGATCTTCGCAGTTATGAGAGCGTAGAGAAGCCTGAAAAATTCAGGACTTCAACGGGGTTTGAACCCGTGACCTCGCGATTCCGGTGCGACGCTCTAAGCAACTGAGCTATGAAGCCACTGACGTTGGGAGCTGGTCATTTGTGGTCATTTGTGTAATATGACCAGCTCCCAACGTCAGTGGCTTCATAGCTCAGTTGGTTGTTTTGGCGTCAGAAAAGGATTAAAGTCTAGCTTTAACTAGCGAAAGATGTTTTGTCTCGATATTTTTTTGACCAACTAGTTGGATTTTACTAAAACAATTATTCCTCTCGCCCTCATGGCCTCAGAGTCAATAGCCCATTCGGCCTTCGGCCTCGTGGGCTATTGACTCAGAGCCCATTCGGGCTCGAGGAATAATTGTTAATTATGTAAAACTGAACTACGGATATCCGATTTCCAGCATTTTCATTGGCTCGACGGACACAGGCTATCAGTGCGGCTAATATGGTCAAGGAACGCGTCAGCAATAAAGCGAGCTGAAAACATTTTTGCAGCTCTGAGAAAAAATGGCCGACAAAAGCCGTTTTGGACCGGAATTGACCGAGGCAGAAATCAACATGGAAGAGTTGTTGATCCTGGAGTTTTTAATAAAACAATTTTTCTACTCGGGCTTGCTGGATATATATAGAGGATATTACATGGCCGCGTGGGGATACGAATTTTATCTTCGAGTAATGAAAGTATCTCTCACGAGTGAGCGAAGCAAACGAGTGAGAGATACTTTCAGCACGAGAGGATAAAATTCGTATCCCCAAGCGGTCATGTAATGTTATGTTTATTATATAGATATTGATGAAATGTCTAGATTTAAAACAACTTGTTTTACTCATTTTCGAAATCGTGATGATGAAAAAGTGGTCACCAACCGCTAAAACACGCATGTTGTGTAACATTAAACAAGATATGAAAGTTATGAAAAACAAATCATGATGATGTAAAATTTTGCAATAAAAATGTTAATGTAGTAGAGAAGAATCTTACAATGAAGAGGAAGCTCGCGTTTTATTGGCTAATCGTGTTCGTTACTATGACGACAGCTATATTCTCACATGTGAAAGATAAAAATGATATGTTCAGTGCACGCGGTGAAGATATGATTTTTTAGTAAAAGGAGAAATCCTGGTATTTCATCAGTATCTATATAATAAAAAACGATTGTAACCAACTCTGCGCTGAGCTCCTCGTTGGTTATCTATCACTTCATATCCAGCGCGCTCTCCCCGAATAATTGTTAATTGTCATGCAAATTCTGCGAAAAGAAGTTGTATTGTATTGCCATCCACCATGACCACCTTGTCACCGTGGGTGGAAAGCAAGAATTGGGAAAGTTAAAATACACAGGACCCCCAAAATAATAAGACCGACAGATCTCAACAACCCGAAGTCCTCGCTGCACTCTTTTCGAACAGTATGTGGAGTCTTTAACGTCCCATGCATTTAAGGCCATTTAAGTAGGTCAACCGCATATCAGCCGGGGGAACCCCACAACGGGGAAGTTCTACGCGCAGAATATACAGTCGCTTGGAGGCTTTCTTTACCATGGTATCCACGTTGTCGGCATTCCACTTGGGTTGACTGTTGAGAGTGACACCGAGGATCTTGAATGACGAAGCACAATCGAGTAAACGGTCATTGGTGCGGAGGGGCTGGTTTTCCGGGCTGTGGCGAAGGAAGCTGACTGTCATCTCCTTACACTTTTTGCCGTTGAGCTTCATATCATTACGCTCTGTCCATCGACTCATTCCGTCAAAGTCCACTTGCAGTGATGACGACTCCTGCGCTTTCCTCACCTAGGAGACAGTTACGTCATCAACATACTTCCTGGTATAATCGATTGTCGAACCCCCAACAAATGAAGGTTCTTGACCAGGGTGTTATGGTTACTGCGGTCAAACATTTTACTGAAGTCAATGAAACGAATCCTAAGATGGTGTTACGGCGCATTTAGAGCCTTCAGACAATTGTTAATAATGTCGACGCCCCCTTTAAACTGCCAAATTGCTGAGGGTCGATCTTGTGCCTGATATCTTGCAACCTCCACTTCACAACGAAATCTTCAAGAATCTTGGAGAGACAAGCAGTCAGAATTATTGGTCGAAGTTCGTCTTCACAGGTAGCAGGCTGTCCCTTAGGGATCGGAATGATGATAGCGAATTTCCAATCCGTTGGTACCACACCTGACGTCAAGGATGAGTTGAAGATTCTGCAAAGAGGATTAGCTAGTTCATGACCGAATTCCTTGATAATACGGTTCGGGATGCCGTCTGGGCCACTTGACTTGAAAGCGCCGACCTTCACTAACTTGCTACACACCTCAGTAGCGGTAATAGTTGGCACGCGTTCCGGTGCTGGTAGATACGCCGGCAAGGAACAGGTATCCAGGCTGGGAAGGTCAGCACTAACCCTGACGAAATGGTCATTGAGCAAACAAGCAAGGTCGGCACCACCTACTGAAGTACTTTGAGGAACACTTTGTGACGTTAATTGTCTTTAGTATAAATACACAGGTGATTATACAAAATCGCGCGCTCTCATTGGCGCGCTATCTCGGATTATCAGTCGATAATCACCTCGACGGACAAAATGGCTGCCAGTAGTCGTTTTGCCATTGTAAGTGAAGATGATTTCGCGTTGAAATGTTTTTTTTTCTCTTTTTTGAAATAATCACCTGTGTATTTATACTAAAACAATTATTCGCCTCAGGCTCAGTGATTATCGGTGAATATTCACCTCGACTTCGTCTCGGTGAATATTCACCGATAATCACTGAGCCTGAGGCGAATAATTGTTAAGTATTCTGAGACGAGAGTGAGGCGACACCTCGTGACGCTTATTGAAATCCGCGTGCATCTAATTACGTGCTTGTTTAATGAAATGTCATCCAAATGTACATCATTGTTCATCGAACGGAGGTAGGCAGGATTTCTAATCTCTTTTGCCTTGCTTTTTCATAAAGAGAAACTTGTCTCTCTCTTTAAACATAAATTTGCGATACCTGTAGATCTGATCCAAGATAAAACAAACTTCGTTGATTTTTGGCGGAACACAAATTTTGTCCTGGCGTTTGCCGTTTGCAGCAAACACAGTGCTAAGGCTACCTAATAAATGTACAAGCACGAACTACCTTTCATTTGATTGCTGTCTTTGGCTTAAATCTTGTTGGAAGTTGAGGAACTAAGAAGCGTACACGAAACAAATGCTGCGTTCTTCTTTGTACTCTTTTGTGTCTAAAAGCCCAAGGAATGCTTTGTGAATTAGATTAGCCAAGCAATGAAAATAATGGCAGGAGGAGAAAAATGATGGACAACAATAACTGAAGGTTTTAGCATTTTAATGTGTTTGCGCGTCTGGTTAGAAAACTAATACCCTTGTTTTTGTTGTAAAAGGAGGCTTTAAAACCTATTCAAAGCTTAATCGTGTTCTCTCAAATTCATCCCAATACTTGATTAAGAGTTGTGAAATTAAAAGGAAAATGGTCTTTTGATAGTTAATATTGCTCTGTGGCTGTAGATGTCACAAACCTCTACACCTGCTGGAGTTTGCTTTGCTATGCGGAAGTTTGTCGAATTAATTTAGAGAGGGAAGAAAATATTAAGGCATCCTCTGAATTCGTGTTTCGATAAACTTTTAACACAACCCAGTGATTTATTTTTATTGCTTTGCACTCCCACGTCCTGCGAAGATCTGTTTTCAGCCATTTGTTCCAGCGACGATAGAAGAGTTAAAAGAAATAAAGAGTTCCCATTTTCACTCAGTAGGGGATGTCTTGGGAGTCATTAGTTCGAACGCCAAGATTGCCAACATGGGCCAATCAGGTTATGAGAAGCTCGCCTCCCCTGCTGGATCAAAGATATGTCAAATGTCTGCGGTAACCATAGAAACAATTCAAGCTTTAAAGCACGCGGGAACACAACAATTAAATTGTAATAAGTTTCCCTCCCCTGTCACTTTTGACGCATTTTGAATTAGTGCTGTGAGTAAAGCAACTGTGAATTTCTTTTGAAAATTGAGGACAAAGTACCGGACAACATGGATATCGAAAATGATTTTCCAGACAACGGTAAGAGGAATAACTATTTAACAAATAATCAAGCCATCGTTGGTTTTGTACAAGTTTCTCTCAACTTGCCCGGCCCCATATTTTTGCAAGATCATACCTTTCAAAGTTTTTGAAAGATTTTAAAATATTTTAATCGGAATAAATTTTCGTAAAATTGTCGGATAGTGTTAAGCTTTCGTGTATGCCATGTACTCATCGAGTTAGTTTTTGAACTTAAAGACTTCTGCCTCAGTTGTCGATTGTCTTGACGAATGAAGCTGAAATTGTACAGCGGGAAAGAGATCGTAGTATAACAAGTTTGTGTATATTTCCTTTTTCCCAGAGGAACAAAAGTGAACAAAGTACTTCAAGTTCTTGAGAAAAACTTACGAGAAGTGTAATAAATCATCATATCATAATGGCCCAAGACCTGCAAAATGTTTGTAGATGCGATATTAGCTTTCAGTCGCTTTTTACTCCGTAAACAATATTTACGAAGAACGAAGATTCTTATTTTCAGCCAAACAAAAAGCACTTGCAAATAAGGATGGCAATTTGCAAATTCCTTAAACTATAACAAATGGTTTCAAAGAAAGGAATATTATTACATTTTAATTAAAACCTAGTGATATTTCATAAAAGGTGTCTGAAAAATTATGTGAATATTCTCAATCTGCAAAGCGAGAACTCGCTGCATTTTCAACGATTGCATTTAATAAAAAAATATTCAAGTCTGGAGTAAGTGTCAAAAATATAAATACTGAAAATTAAAATAAAGATAATTAGCATTAAAGGTGTTTAAATTTTATTAAACTTGAAAAGTATTTAATGACGTAAAATATTGTAGAGAGATTTTAAACTAGTATGTGGCCATATAAAATCTTGCTCATGTTAAAGTTCGCTTCCTCGTACGTGCAAACAGACATACAAAAGTGCGTCACGCAGAAGACGTTTATTGTTATTAAAATTGGACGGATTAAACAAAACATAACTTTTTGTGTCTATACCTTTCAAATAGAGCTATTCAAAATTTTGTCACACGCAAAAAAAAGCTAACGTTTATCAAACGGATTTCTCTATTTCCGCTCTTTTTAAAGCAATAATTTTCAATATTAAAATACAGAAGATAGTTGCAGCAATACAGTGGATGCTTAAATATATCCATTTTATGTCCGCTTTGCAAGATACTGGCTTTAAGACTAAAATAATTTTAATAAGCAACTAAAATTGCTAAAAACGTAAATAATCACGTGTCCTATTCATGTCTTTTTCACCTAGTAGAGAAGGTCCGCGCTAACTTTCTGGAAACTTCTAAAAAAATAACTCGTGATTTTTATGAAACCATCTCAATAATTAAGAGATAATGTTTATAAAGTAACAATGTTACACCTTGATGTTTTTGCAAAATCAACCTGGCCTGTCGACCAATATTATAACTTCCTTGAATATATATTTTAGGATAGGTTGTAAAGGCAACAACATTTGTGCTGAACAATTATTATAAATACAGTAGCACTTTTTATTGTGCCAGTTTTACCGTTTGAATAGGTCTAAATGGTACTTTTTTTATACGGTATCTTAAGTTCTTTCCGGTTGATGGTGTCCCCAAGGCGCGCGGGAATTGTAAGAGAGCCCAACGATATCTGTTCAGTAGTATTTCGCCAAATTAACGTTTAGCACACTTGTCAAGTGTTCAACCAATAGCAAGCCAAACAGAATTCAATCATGTGATTCGCTCTCACTCTTTTTCCCGCGCTTCTCGTGGCTGCATGCATTCGACTTGTGTTCCCATTGGCCATTTCGGATTGCATTCCTACTATAATTATTGGCTAAAATACCGAACTCACAACTTGAGGTGACTGATAGTCAAGGAGATCAAGTAATTCTTTTAGCCTGGGGGAACTAGATAAGGCCATCTATAATATTACCCATTATTTCTTGACGATGTTGGTCTCCAAAAAGCAGCTATCTCTTTCTTTATTTGCAGTCCGGCTACCACTCAACGGATAGTGAGTAGTGCGGGAGCCAAGTAGATATCAACATATTGATAGGAGGCCTGTGGGTTTCTTCGGAAAGCTGATATAAATTGAAAACACAGAGAATAATCTAAATCAGTATCGCTGGCTTTTGATGTTTAGATAAGATCTAGATTTTTTTGTATGTTGTTTCGAGCGCTCGAGATTGATTTAAAACTGTTAGTAATACAATAATATTGGTAG
Organism: Montipora capitata; assembly: GCA_949126865.1. Taxonomy (NCBI): domain Eukaryota; kingdom Metazoa; phylum Cnidaria; class Anthozoa; order Scleractinia; family Acroporidae; genus Montipora; species Montipora capitata. The sequence goes on along the minus strand of OX421453.1, from coordinate 41,024,822 downwards.
ACTCACTGTCTCTGTAAACCTCTTCATTTTCAACCCATGAAGAGACATTACTCTTGAAATTGTCGACAAACTTCTGGTCTCGCTTCATTCAGTAGCGGATTCAGACCTGGAGGTAAGGTGGGGGCCCGCTCTCAAACATTTTGTTTTTGCCCTTTCACAGTTTGGTGGCAATGGTCCAAAAATAAGGGGGGGGGCGGGCTCCCCGGGCCCCTCCCCTGGATCCGCCACTGTCATTAGACCGTTAGACCGGAGTTAAATCGAAAAAATAACCCATACTGCCATTTATTTAGCCATGCAACCCGAGGTTTAGCGAAAAGTACTTTAAAAAATATTGATAAAGTCGTCAATGATTAAAACGCTACTAGAGAAACGTAAAATATTTAAAACCTTTAAGAGCCCAGAGCAACTTTCAGTTTATTTTTGCAAAAGGAGCATTATAGGTAGTTCGACAGTTTTTCTGAAGGCCCCTAAAAGCGTACTAGACAACAATCTGACTGTTGGCAAAAAAGGATTTTATTTCACTTGTTTGTTAAGATAACAAGAGTTCTAAGATTTGAATAAGTTAAGAAAAATGAAAATTAGGCCGTGTGATCTATTACATGCGATCGCCTTTTTTATTTGTCTTTCATTCAAGTGTAAATTTTACTCCAGCAAGAGGACATATGGGAGAAGTTAATGGCTCTTTGATGAAACATGTTGCGTTTGCGCAGAACATAGATATCGTACTCACGTACATTGTCACGTGACAGTTTGAATTAAGCACGAAATATTTAAGCATCGAGTCCAGAAATAGTTATCTGTCTAGACCTCCTGGAAGCTATTATGAAACTTTAATATTCGGTCGTCTTTTATTGAAGAAAAGGCTTGCAGTTCCATATAGTGTTGAGCATTGGTCAACTACATTCTCTTAACTTTTTTTCTCCGATTATGATGCAATGTGCTGCCTCGCTGTTGGTGGGTATTCCTCGATTTATTTTTTTCCCTAAAATTACTATTCAAATGAGAGCTTTCGAGCAGTCCTCTCATTTGGTATTGTTTGTGAGGCTGCACAAGATGGCGGCTATCCATGATCTCATAACTTTTGCTATGAATTGAAGTGTGACCAAATGAAACAGATATAGAAGTTAGTAATACTTTCCTATGTTGCTGTACAAGGTAGTTCTTGATTTTGATTTGCACGGCTGTAGGTCAGTCACTACTCGAACTGAAGCAGCTTCTGGGCAATACCTTGATACATAGTCTTGTTTATGCAAGATACATGGTTAGCAAAGTCTAGAGACTACGGTGTGACCATTCAAATGAAAGCTATTGAGCAATACTTCTCTATGATGCTGTTTATTATACAGAGCAAGGTGGTTCTAAACTGATAAAATCATAAAAGTGTGACCATTTAAATGAAAGCTACTAAGCGGTACTTGGCTTGTCTACTTTGTTGTTTATTATGCCGTACAACGTGTTTTTAATTTTCCATTCTGGGTGAAATCTTAAGGCTGTCGAGCCTATATTTTCTATGATGCTCCTGGTTTTCGCTGTTCAAAGTGCTAGTAACTTTTGAGTCTGGATGAAGTGTTCTGATTTCTGACCATTCAAGATAAAGCAATTTTAGCGCCATGCAGTGATTTTTTTTTTGCACTGTTGCACTACAATATCTCAGCCGTCAAACTCCTCAAAAGGGATACCATCTAGATTTTTTTTTTCGCCTCTACTCTTATGTCGACACCGCATCTCGTTGAGCAATTATTCTGTGCTTACCACTTTCATTCGTGAAGTTGATTCTTCTTGATCCTTGAGGTGGTGTTTCTCACACCGTTACAAATGTATGTATCAGGATTACTTACTAACAAACTCTGGAAACTGAGCTTTGATAGCCGTTACAATACCAAAATAAATCAACGTTTTGTAAATCACGGGCGAGAGCATTTAGGTTACCATCACACTATCCACAGTTGAGTTCAGTCGGTGATTTTATTCCGGCTTTGAGAGCCATAGTGGTTTATCTTTTCACTTTTATTAATTTTCAAAATTAGTCAATAGTGCAGTTCTATAAGTTGGTCCGTGAAATTATCCGTCTCTCTGTATTTTGAAATCTACGTTATGCAATGATAACGATTTACTATGTTAGTTATATTTGTTTATAGCCGATTGATTTCCAAGGTAAACATATTCAAATGTGCTTTGAAAAGCTGTGTTATAGGACAGAACGTCGTTCCCTCAGACTCTTTGCGAGCAGTGTATGGGCTGCACAGAGTTTATGAAGAAAGAGGTTGGGGTCAACTGCGTATCATCCTTGTCCCAAATAATAGTAAAGCTTAACTATTTCGAGGAGTAAAAAAAAACACGTTAAAAAAACACGTTATTGTCATCTATTTGTAAACTCTTGAGTGTTGTGTCGGATCCACGACCCTTCGCACTGTGCGTTGTATCAGAGCGAGAATATTCGAATCAACCTCGCAGTCCAAAGTCCCGAGTTTTATTAATTTTTGTAGCATTTCGTTTCGTCGAAAAGCATCGGATGCTATAATCTTAGTAGCAAACACAACTTTGAAGATCTTCATTCTTTAAATATAACTAAATCTGCATACTTGCACTTGCCTTTAATGCTCAAATACGGCAGTGTCACTGAAAACTGTAGGGGGAAAACGATTTAAAGAGCTTGTTAGAAAAAGGATCGCAGATATTGATCCAGGACAATTTTGTCAATAGTAAAACAATCTAACCTTAAATTAATTTTATAATGAAACACTCATTCAACTTAAGCAGTTTTAAAGAAGCGTTAAAGCCAGTCTTGAACTAGAATCACGGAATTCATGACCGCTCTGATCTATAGACTGGAATATTAATAAGCTAACTGAGCGCTGATCCATGGAATAATTTTTGCTAACCAGAATTTGAATAAAGCAGAAGATTTGCTCAACTTATTTCACCCTTCCAGAGTGACATGGCGATTGCCATCTCATTTAGTCCTTAAAGAAAAGTACACGTGTAGTGTTTTTAAGTTTATTGGCCGTCCAATCAAAAGGTTCTTTTGTTCCACTGGCCGGTACGTTTGACTAAAAAAATGACATCGTTTGTGAACAGTTATCTTCCCCTTGAACTTGAAAAATTTGTTGCGATGGTAACAGCGATGTAATAAACAACTGGGTGGCAATATCTAGACAAAGTGATCACGTATCTAGCTCGACAGAAATCATTTCACCAAAAGAGAAGTGGTCTTCAAAATAGTGGTCGGTTACATCATATGTACTTAAAGGTTTGTTTAAAAACTCTTTCCCTTTGATCACCGTTAAATTCTTAAATATGGATACTGGTGCACATGGCCATGACTAGAAGCGTACAACTTCATTGCATTTGTGGAACAGCGTTTTTACAGACCGAGTTATTCTTAGACTTGATTTTCCCGCGAAACCAGACCTTTCCAGCTAATCACAAGTCTTACATGAGAAATTACTATCCATGGGATCGAGAATAGTCACTCGTGCAAAATGAAAATGCCGTCCCATAGACCTCATACAGAATTTACGAAACGGCGACGGCTACGACTACGACATCACCACAAAACAGTAATATCATTGGTTAAAAGGGCGTAAATAAACTTGCTGCACGTGCAGCACGGATTTTACCAAGTATCTTTTAGTAGCGGTCCTCTGCATAACGACGACGTGATGAAATCACCAAATTTGAGGTTTTGACGACAACGTAAGCATGCAGCAGAAAATCTTTGAAACCCGCTCTTTCCAATTTACTTTTAGGATACTTAGCCCACATTGTAGGACGTGAATGAGACTGAATAATCGCGAAAGACTTATGATAGAGTCAAGTTATATTTTGAGGTGACGTTTTCGTCGACCGTCGCCGTCTTAGATCTTAAATTCCCTAATATTGGAATTGTAGGCTCCAGGTTATGGACTCCTGATGGATAGAGCGGTTTTCAATTGAGTGTCGAAAGTAATTAGCGAATTGCTTTGGTTTTGCATCACTTCACTCAGTGAGTGGTTCAAAGTTCTCGACCACTTTTTCAACCAATCAGAAGTGAAACCAAAACCAATCTTCCCACTGTTTGTGTCGGCTACGTGTAAATTCTTCGAGTTTTCATTGGTTTACCGGATTGTCTCCGTCCTTTTTGATTGGCCAAAGTAATTACTTTGGTTTTGGTTTTGCGATACTCAATTGAAAACCACTCTATACGTAAATTGGTACTTTTTTTGTATGTGTGGGTTCTACATCTATAGATGACTAAAAAAACATCAAGACAGTTACAAATAGTATGCACTTTCGAGCTTTGAAGATGGCTGATTATCAAGTTTAACGTAAAACTACTTAAGCTCAATTACCAGTCGATGAATCGGGAAATTACCCGGTCCGAGTAAGCGGCAGAAATCGAGCCTAAAAACCATTGAGAAGTACCGCACTATGATCTGGCATAGAAAAACGTTTTAACTTGAATATTTGATATGCTAGTCGAGCTGCCTCTTTGTAGCCAGACCTGGGGCCCGTTTTTCGAAAGTCCCGAAAACTTTTCGGGCCCGAAAAGCCATTTGTGAAACGGCCAACCGCTTGTTTTCGAAAGCCGATATTTTCACATGTTTTCAAGGTAACAAAAAGCAAAATGACTGTGAAGTTTGACGACTTAAATCCTCTCCGTTATTGAGATACGGAGGGAATTGTGACACCCGAAAATAACCCGTTAAGTTTCGGGACTTTCGAGAAACAGGGCCCAGATCTAGTCAAAACGACCAAGTTGAAAAATGGTTTAGGTAACCGTTGTCCGTTTTTATTCATGTCTTGTAAACCTGAAAAAAGAGCAATGACTTACTATTTGCATGGAACCTCACAATTATTATTTCATTATTTGCAGTGTACACCCTGAAAAAGGCAAAAAAGAGAAAAATCCAAACACTGAAGCCACTCTTACCAGGAGGGGGCGATATACAAACGAAGGTTGATGAGGATGATGACAGCGACAGCGGCATCAGCCAAGTTTACAGTCCAGGGATTCAAAGTTCATTCTCACTCCCTGACATAGCAAAAACTGAACTGGCGACTAAACTTGCAGCAGCCACACCGTCGCACCCTGCACATATCAAAGCAAGAGTGTTGTGGAAATATGATGCTGTAGATCCTATCGACTTGAGAGCCGAAAAGGGTGAAATACTCTTGCTTCTTTACAGAGTGAAAAGCAAAGTGTTTGCGGTGAACAACAAGGGGAAACGAGGATTTATACCTTTTAATTACTGTACTGTGCTTCGCAAGAATGACTTTAGCACGAGCGGAGTGTTTTCTTCTGACGTTGAGCGTTTAAACGGAGAAAGAAACTTTAGGCCTGTTAGAGTTTATTATCACGACGATTGCTTAACGCAGGAAAACAGTTCTCTTCACAGGTATAACTCACATAGTTTGACTAACGCAGACAGCTTTTTAGATTTAAGGGAACAGTTTTGTTCCTCGTCTCTGCAGCGTTGTCGTAGCGATGAATCACTCGTTGGCGGCACCAAGTACAACTCGCGAACACGTAATTTGTCGTCGTCGCTCGAAGACTTGTCCGATGACAACCGAACAACGTCGATGGTTTCCCAGCTTATTCGTTGGGATCGGAGAGCTCCGGAGACGTTTCGTCGGCGCCAGAAAGCTCAAGTGACGCACTTTCGTAAGTTTGAAAACGAAGCTGTCGTGGTCGTATTTGATTTTCGCGCAGCCGACGAGAATGATCTCGATGTGAGACGAGGAGAGGTTGTTACTGTACTTAACAGAGATGACGCGGATTGGTGGTGGGTTCTACGATCTGATGGAAAAGAAGGATTTATTCCGAGTTCCTACGTGTCAATTGAAGCTGTTCGCTTATCAGTCGGTAAGTTCAACTTATCTCATATAAATTAATTAATTTACGGGATACTCTGTTAATGTACTGGCCAGAGCATAATTCGTTTTCTCTGCCCAAGATTCGTCGGAAAAAGGCGAGGGAGCTAGGGTGGCCAGCGCGCATTTCCAGTCCTCGTCTCCACCTTTTTTAGTTATTGTATTATGCCATACAAATTGGCAAAATTCACGGCGGAACGTGGTACCCGCAGCCTTCGACGCGATGAGAGAGGACTTGAATCTTGACGTTAACTGCTTCAGGGATGCGTCACGCACTGAACCAGCCAACTTAGCCCAAACACCGGAACTGAAAACACCTTCTGAGTAGTAGCACAGCTTTTGCCTTCTCCACTGCATTGACCTCCAAATGCACTCTAGCGTCATCCATTCATCTATGGTATCCTGAACTTTTGAATTAAACTTGTATTGGATCTCGTTCCCTTCGTGCTTTTCTGTTCTTCTCGGCGAAGCTTTTTGACTTCTCTTAATTGCTCATCGGTAATTTCAACACTCGACCGCTTGATATTCTCAGCGGAATCTGCCACTAATTTTTAAACTACTGTAACAAAGCTCTGTTGTTCTTAGCGAGAAAGGCATTGATAAAATGTTGAACTTCATGCAACACTGACATGTAGAATAATATTTGGGAACGAACTGACAAGACCAAGAAAAGCAAGCGAAGAGAGAGTCTGATCGACTTAAAATCTTGGGCAAACTCTTCAAAAAAATTCCAGCTTAAGCATCATTTGACAGGCACTCCGCACAAAGTATATTTGTCCTCCCCCCTGAGGTGTCTTGGGTTCTAGTTGGTCATGCGTTATTGCTGTGTTAAGTCGACGCCATGTGCTAGGTTTTTGGACGTTAATATACTACATCCCCCTCATACCAATGTTGACAATGTGGTGCAGAATTCTGTGCAAGCCTTTGGCCGTTTCCTACCTTATAATATACATGAAATATACATGAATATACATGAGTGCAGTTCAAGTGTAACAGTGCAAAAAGTGTTAATTACATCAGTGCAAAAAGTGTAATACCGGTGCAAATTACACATTGAAATTCTAGATTATGATTGGCTAATAAACAATAGGGTTTGGTCAGTACTAATCAAATCTTTTGTTTTCAAACCAAGCGCCCGCCCAGGATAGCACAATTTATGACGCTATTTTTCCCTGATTGCATGATACGCGTGCGTTTTTTCTGCTTAACCACCTCGAATTCTTCATGTATATTATTAATAAGTAATCACATGATTTTTCTCCTGCAATTTGGAATAAATAAGAACTTTTAATTTTTTTCAAAGACTACAAATTGCACTTGCCCTACGGGCTCGTTCAATTTTGGTCGTCTTTGAAAAAAATTACTCGTGCTTATTTATTCCAAATTGCACTCGAAATTATATGATTACCTATACCAACATTGGAGGGAGGAGGGGGCGGGGGGGGGATAAGCATATTTTAATCTTTTATCACACAGACAAATTAGGGAATGATCATTTTATGGTAGTGCTACATTTTCCTTACGAGCTTCGTCCACGACTGTAGAATAGCCAAAGGCCAAAGTCTTCCGCTAAAAATCCTAAATTACTCCTAGCACTGAGCTCCCATGATACCCCAGGTGCCTCTCTATCGTGAAGAATATTAATGTATGACTAATTCATTCAATCATTCAACCGTCAGAGATTACATTTTGCGCTTTCTCAAGAATTTCGCTCTTCTTCCATTTTTGTTAACGTTGCACAAATTGTCTTGAAGAAAAGATGAAGAAGGAACGATTTACCGTCGTACGCTCAAGTTTTTGCCTTACGGAGAACAACGAAGAAAAAATGCGGGTCGCACTTGCAGCACGACCATTTCTTCCTTTAAACTAATGATATTCTTTGCTTTCTGGCCTCCTCGTTGTCGTAGTTTTCGTTGTTTCTTAAACTCCCAAATGGATCGGGCACGGAACGCAATGACTTCTGTTTTTTTCTCGCAAAAAGTCCAACAGTAGGCGTTCTAAAAATAGATAATATTGTAACCTGATGTCGGCATTTCATCGCGGATTGAGACTGGGTTATGGATTTCAGACGTATTTTATTTATTTTTCCAGAGAGCACACCAAGAAGTACCGACAGCACTGCAAGCGGAAGCTCCGAAGGCAGTATAAACCAAGTTAGATTCCAAGAACCTCTTTGCACTATTCACAGTTACGTCATAGAAGATTCTGACTCAGACTCTGAATGCAACGCACCACGTGGCATGGATAAGGAGTATGGGGACGACTTTTATCTGGATTCAAAATGGAGTACGTGGTGTTAGAACCACGTGACAAATGTAATATCACACGTAGAAAGTCGATATAATATTAGAAAGTGAATATATTGTAACGAAAGGTTGCAACCACGACAATTTGCGAGAGTTTACTTGTAGTGAATCCCTAAGATCAGTTGACGGTCTTGATGGTAATTATCCTTAATTCTAAGTGAGCTTTTTAAAACACTTATTAAAGTGCTCTTGACTCTTAAACATTTAAAGTGAGTGACTCGTTATTTACGAAAAAAATTAACATAATCCAGGAGAAAGAAACATCCGGATAGGAACAGTGGGGGTCTGGGCGTTGCCCGGGTTTAGGGGATTTCACAACCTTGTTTATCCCAAGGGGCGTAACCGCTGCCCATTGGGTGGCTGAGTTGGTTTGATCACGGACATTTGTTACTACTAAGTGGGTCGATAAAATGAAGTTGACCACTGGGAGGATATTATCAGCTGACGCCGTTTTTCGAGCGTTAGCCCTTCGACAAAGGACTTCTTTGTCGGGTGTGTTTAGAAATAGAACCATTCTTCTGTTCTTTAATTCGTCCGGAAAGTTAGCATGCCCAATAAGCATTCTGAAACTAATAAATGGTAAATCGCTCGGTGCCTCGTCAATTTTCACTGCAGAATCAATACAGTTAACGTAGAGAACGCTGCAATTCTGAAAACATGGAATCTGTTTTCTTGTTATCGCGACGTCATTCATTTTGAAATGAGGCATTGCGGGGGTTAGACGTTTACAATATAGTTTGACCGCACTGCATGACGGGAACTCAAGCAAGGACGACTTCGACTGCCATGGAAACGTTTAAAATTATAGAACTTCCGGCCGAAATCATTTCGCGATTAGTCTAAATCATTCGGCACAGAAAGTGTGTATAAACTTTCTCGGAATTGAATAGACTTTTTTACCGATACGGCGGCCATTTTGATCTCTATTGTTTCGAATAGCCATTATGGGATGCCCAGGGGACAAATACATATTAATTTTCCCCTGGGCATTCCATAATGTCTTTCGAAACAATAGAAATCAAAATGGCCGCCGTATCGGTAAAAAGGTCTATTGGAATGAGCGGTAGTTATGATTGGAGAGAAAATTGATTATTTATCGGCCGGTCCTTTCGTCCTCCGTATAACCTCAAATTTAATTATTTGACGTCGTGGTCAGGACGTGAACGGAGACGAAATGTATCAAAATGTAAAACGCACGTACGGGGAGAGCAGCAAGAGCCGCTGTTCCCTGTATCCGCAATAAATATTGCCATCTTGAATCGATTTGAGGGAATAGGCCATTTTGCAGTTGTTTGTTCAGTGTATTGATACAGACCTCACTGCTTTTATCATGTGAATTGTGTTGTTGTAATTCTAATTAGTATACATCAACATTAGAAAGCTTTAGGAAAGCACAAAAGTTTGTATCCAAGAAGGGTCACCGGCAACCTTGCTTCCATTCTTAGGTCTCGGACAAAATTGTTGAAACACTTTGCAATACCTTGCGCTCCCACAATGTTGTTTCGGCAAATGGGCTCAGAAACTCGCGTGCAAACCACATTGTGACGGGAGAGTAAGCTGCGACCGCTTCAGATCTGTGTAGTCGTGATACTGTTCCAAGGAATTTTGTCACAGACTGTTGCTGTAACTGTAAAATGGTCCATTCTGTCACAATCATTTTGCACATGCACTACGAAGGTCCAGCGGTCATATCATAATTCCGACCACACGGAATCATTGTTCGTTTGCTCAGTATCTACTCGGAGCATGTGACTTGCCATTTGCAACTTCTAGTTATTAAACCTAAAGTTGTTTTGTTGTGTTCTTGTACCTGTCGTCTTCGCACTTTAAAGGGAGCTTAAGCAACGACAACGGCGACGGCATCGAGAACGTGACAAATTTGCATATTTGGTGGGTAAAAACAATAGTTTTGCACGCCCTGCACGTGCGTTTTTCACTTTTGTCCATTTCTTTGCCGTCGTCACCAAAATAGCCAAATTTGAGGTTTTGTGAAGGACGTCACCACTTGAAGATAAATCTTCACTTCCTCCCCAAATTAAGCGCAGTTCCGACCAGTGTCATTCTTGATATGAGGAAGCACCACACTCTCGTCATATCGAAAAGGTTGAAATAATCACGAAGGGATTAAAAATTGATCCCTTTGAGGGTGCGTGGGAGACGTACCAAGAGTCTCATTGAATTGCATTGTGGGACTATTTTGGGAGACAAGCCACTGTTTATGAAGTCCCTCAAAACAGTGCCACAATGTAATTCAACAAGGTTTCGAACCTGTCTCGTGCGCAACCACCTCAAAGTGGCCAAATCGTTCTCGTTGCCGTCGCCGTCGTCCTTGCTTAAGTTCTCTATTTGCTTCGTCGACGTCGACGAAAAAGTCACCTCAAAATATAACATTGCAATGTCATAGGTTTTTCGAAATTAGTCCATCTCGTCAGCGTCGTACAATGTGGGCGAAGTATCCTAAGAATCTATTGGTACGAGGGGCTTCACAGGTAGAATAGAGAATGAAAGATTCAAAATTTGTACGCTTGCGTTGTCGTCAAAACCTCAAATTTGGTGATTTCACGTTGTTGTTGTGCAGAAAACCGCAAAAATACATGCTAAAATGCGTGCCGCACCTGCAGAACGATTTTTTTTCTTTTAACCGATAATGTTGCGTTCTCGATGACGAAGGCGTCGTAGATCCCTAGTAGGGAGCTTACGAAACGAGGACGACGACGGCTACGAGGACTTCATTTAAAAATACAAATCCGCGTTATTCATATCACTACGAAACTATTTCATGTCGTTTCGCGTTAAAAATGTGTAGTAACTGTCGAGGAATTAAACTGGTATGACTCGATCGGTTGGAAGCTTGGAGAGAGAACTGAAAATTCATCGTCATGTGCTAACGTCCTCCACAGAACCTTGACCAGAATTTGGTCATTTCACGTCGTCATTTAGGAGATGACGGCAAAGAAGTGTACCAAAATGTAAAACGCAGGTGCAGAGCCATTGTTTTTGCTCACTAAACCTATTGTTTTGCAGCGCTGTCGTTGCCGTCGTCGTCGTCGTCCCGTAAGCTCCCTATTCTCTCTGACTGAAGGGTTAACGCTCAAAACGTCATGATCTGTTTAATCCGCTTTTGGTGGTTAATTTTATTACTCTTATCAGCTCAGTTGGTTCGACAAAATATTGGTGCTTGAAACACCTACCGACCTGGACGACCACAACAGTTTCCTTAGAAAGTGACTCTATTTACCATCAGTTGGTTGTCGGAAGTAGTGGGGTCAACTCCCACGGGAACCTAACTACCAGTCTGAAATAACTGCGGATCGAGAAAGAGCTGCCTTTGATGCAAATGATTCTATCTTTAAGTCTTCTCCGATTTGGACTATGAGACGCAGGCCCCGTCTCAAAACCTTCGTTCATAAAATTCTGAGACAGCAAGAATCTATTTGAACTATACGCAAACTGGATTTCCTGTTGTTGGGGTCTGTCATGTTTCTTGACTGCTTTAGGGCAATTGCCATCGGCTCTGCCGACAATTTAATATTATATAAACGATTGTTCCAATTGAGTTTTGAATTATGACCTGGATATCTGTGGTACTGGACTAATTATATCACCTTTGTGCTTTCCTAAAGCTTTCTAATATTGATGTATTTTAATTAGAATTACAACAACACAATTCACATGATAAAAGCAGTGAGGTCTGTACCAATACACCTATCCCGTTGAAGCTTCCTGAAATTTTCTAGTGTCTGTATGAGACAATTGCCTAAATCTCGGCCAGATAACTGCGAGCATCACGATTTCAATCTTTGTCTTTGATGATGTAGGGCCTTGTGGAAAGCCAGAAGGAACTCCTGACCGAGATGACGAGACACCATCCAAGACCAATCTTTTATGTAATATATTAAACACGAGAAGGAGTGTTTGTTTCATCGGATATCCATACACCGAGAAGCGGAGTTAAAAAACGAGGCCGAAGGCCGAATTTTTTAACCGATTTCGAGGTGGTTGGATATCTGATGAAACACTCTTTCCAATGTTTGATATTGCTTCTGAAAGGAATTAGTATTTCAAGAGATATTTGGGATCAAAGTTGGCGAATTTTTATGCTAATTAAGACCACATATCCAAACTTCCTTCACGGTAGTGATTTCTTTTGTTTTTGACGTATGAATTATTAATGAGTTTGAGAACAATCTTTGATAAATTTGCGCCATTTTTACCCAGCTTATTTCTTGGTTAAATCCTTCAACGTTGTTTTGAACATCAGCACAAAACAAGAATATTCAGATGATCCACAAAGAAATACTTTTTGCTATCTCCAGAAATTCCCGTACGATTGGGTGACATAGGCTTGTCTGCAAGTGAAATTTGGAATCCTTCAATGGTACTAATACGGCCGCAAAAAGGTTTTCGTGACAAATGATGTTCTGGACTATCAAAAGAAAATAAAAATTCAAAAAAGAGAAAGTGAAGGTTAAAAAGTCGCGGAGTGTCAGAAGTGGGATTCGAACCCACGCCTCCATTCGGAGACCAGAACACTCAATCCCATGATTCATGGGAAGGATACTAATCCTTGAGTCTGGCGCCTTAGACCGCTCGGCCATCCTGACAACCCTAGAAGTTGTTGAAGATTTAAAATCTTTAAATTGTATACTTTTCACTTTGCTTCACCTTTTCGTAAAAAGAATTATGCTTATACATTGAAGTAAGCGTTTTATTAATCAAAAACCAAATTTAAATATTTTAATGTTAAATTTTTAGAAAGTTTTCTCAAGACTGCGCTTATTTTTCAGGTTTGAGGCAAGCGCGCTGAATTCCTGGAAACTAGTAGCATTTTCAGCAATATTTCATTCATGATCATGCACAAATGCAAAGCGATTTGTTGACTTTAAACCCGAAGAAAGCCGTAATAATTTCAAAATATCACAGCCCAGGTATATCTTATGAACAGGTTTGCAGGTATCCTTTGAAACGTGGGGCAATTGTGGAAATATTGTGCGAAAAATCTGCCCCTTTCGTAGCACGAGTTTGCTTCGATGTTGACCCGGTCTTTGGCAAAATTCTTTGGACTGAAATTTGCGTTTCAGTTAATTTCTCTGCTGGGTTATCGTCATGGCTGTTTTATCAGTGGCAAAAAGGTAAGAGATCTAGAAGCCTGTTTTGCGACGAAATTGCATGTTCGATCGATTATTCGGAGCGATTCTGGAATAACCGGCCACTGGAGGGGCATATTCCTGCATATTCCTTGATCGAATTGTTTCAATTGCCATATGCTTTCCTTCGTGTTGGCAAAAGATCAACAAACAGACAAATCTTTGGCATTCTTCTTCGTCGCATGCATTAATGCAGGCATTCTCATTTACCTTAATATGCACATAGATTCCGGCAAATTGCCGTCTCCTCAGTTACTGATACCTGGATTGCCACAGTATCATTTGAGCTTAAATTTCTTTTTGCAATCATAATAAAATAATATTGTTCAATATTGCTGTCATTTAACTCATTTTATAAAACCAAATTTTCATGTTATGGTCAAGGGAGGGTGGAGACCCAGATAAAGAGACTGCATTCAAGGTCATATTAACACCTGTCACTGCATTTCAAGAGGAAGGGAAGAATGTCATGGACATTAGAGCTGTCACTGTCATAAAGAAATGCCATACTGCTCTGTGGAGATACGCAATTTAGCTTCAAGTGTTAGGCCCTGTTTACAAGCAGGTAGGGTAACCGGGTAACCCTAGGGTCAAAGATAGCCTGGGTTTACAAGAAAAATTTCACAGGTAGGGTTACCCTCTCGCCAGGGTAACCCTAGCTGCCTTGTAAATATGTCGATGAAAAAAAGAAGAAATTTGTGAGTGCTAGGGTAACCCTCTTGCCTCAAAAGGTGCGTTTTTATATGTAACCATACCAACAGTGTTCTTTTCACATGTGAAGATTTCATGTGTTTACACTTAAGCTCACTTGGTATTTCACTGGTGTCTATATAATAAATGGTTGGTTTTAAATCATCTGTTGCAGCAGTTACGCAGGCTGAGGATCGCTCATGTGAAACCTTTCAGCTTCACCTTGGGAGGACATGCTCTGTATTCATTGTGAAGGAAAAAGAAAGAAATTTCTCCAGACATTGCAAAATCCATGTTCAGATCAACATCCAGCGTGAAACATGCCTGTGTTTGGAGCCTGATCTTAGCTGGTAAACATCAAATATAATTCTATGGGAACTGATTTTTATCCATGTTAGATACAGCTGATCCAGATATTTTGTCCAACAGATGGACATGTAGCTCGTTGTTGGTGAGTAATTACCTAATATTTGTTTTCTATTTATAGGTCTAAGCGACTCCTTGTTGTTTTGGTGGAGTTCATGCAGATGCAGGATGCCATGGCATGGTTGTCAACTCTAGGTGGAGCTTATTCCGCTATGGGAGAACACATCTATAGATATGTGAGTATTAACGGAGAAGATAGTAGATGGCACTCGTGCTTAGCTTTGGGGCATTTCTAGAGCTTATATTTTTGTTTACAAATAAAATTGGATATTATTTATTATTACTTAAATGACCGTAATTTGCAACATGAGCATGTTGGCTGGACAAAACCACCTGAGAGATTTTTTAACTTCTCAAGCATACTGCGAAATCAAGTCTGACCTCAGGTAAAACACTCACAGTAAACACTGTGTCTGCACATTTGTGATTTTTAAGGTATGCTAGTATTTTCAATGGACACCACAAAGTGAACAGCTGGGAGAACATTTTGCCTTTAACCTGTTAGCTAATGTTTATTACAATGTCTCTAATGTATTTGTTTTAGTCGGAAAAAGCTGGACAGATTTCACAACAGCAGTTACTGGTTGCCATGAGATTGGGCAATCCAATCCTTGCAGCTCAATGTAAAGTCTTTGCTGCCCTCAGTCTCATACAGCAGGGAAAATTAAAAATGGCTTCTAGAATAATAAGGTTTGTTTAAGTGTGATTTTGCAAAATAATGCACTTTATGTACTTCTGGTTGGACTTAACGCTATCACCAGATGGGATGCACTATAATTCATTTTCTGAAGTCCATTGAAGAAGACTTTGAAAGTGTCATTATACAATAATACTGACATGTAGTTTGCAAATGTCAGTTCAAAGACAAGTAACACCTTTTGGCTGAGTTATCACAAGTGTTTTTCTTCATGTAGTTGTCTGTGGCTCTATTAGCTTAGAGCTAACAGCTATCTGCCTGGTATTGATTACTTTTACACCCTGGACTTAGTGGTGCAAAGCCATTTTAAACCCTGGTACACTCCCGGGAAGGGGTAGGGGTTATACCGCCATATAGGTATGTGCCACTGTGAAGGGTATGGTTTTCAAGCAGTTTACTTTAGGATAGAGTGTATATAAAGCAGAGCATTTGGGTGTAGAATAGGGTATCATATTTCATGAAACTGACCAGTTGGTTGAAGATTTTATCTCTGGAGACTAAGGAAACCAGGAATTGCTACTCAAAAATACAAAAAAATCAAATTGGCAAAGTATAAATTTATGCAACAGCCTCAGCAGTGTCGATAGATGGCTATCGTAAAATGCTACTGGATATTATTAACTGTCAAAAATCGGGTTTCAGACGGAAATCGGTCGTTATAATACTGGTTAAAATTAAACAATTTATGTTCTTGATAGTGCGTAGATGTGTACTTGGCATTGCTCAGCATGTAACCTGCGACCCGACCAGTTTGAATACGGGGTTGAAAATCGAAAACCTGTGTCAAAATCAGGACTCACTTAGGACTGTTCTTTTTGAGCTACTCTAGGATAGCCCATCATAGGGGGGATTTCGGGAGTTTACTGTAGTATAGGGTAGCAAAAATTCAGCTGAACTAGCTCTGGTGTAGGGGTCAACACTGATTTTCATTAATATTTAGTACTGTGCTTCGAACAACGCCCTATCACCTGGTAGGCCAATAATTTTGAACCCATGAGGTGATGCCCTCCTAACTTCACTAAAACTTTGTGGTTGTGCTGTTCTCTAAAACTGTGAAGGAAGGGATATAAATTTTCTTTCTTATGCCTACATTTTTCTTTCTTGGCCTTGTGTGTGAAATTTTACTTTCTTGTTTCAGGGAACAGTATAAATTAGCAGGAGCAAATGGTTATGCCAAGGATGAAAAGGTTATTTGTTTTAATCATCAAATGCTGCTTTGCATTTAAAATACATTCTAGTACCTCTTAGTGATGGTAAATTGTTAATTTTGTTTTTCCTTAATTGTTACTCCTAATATTATTGTTACAGTTTCCTACTATTCTTTGTTCTGTGGCCTTCTTCAGTTTTTGTGGTAGTAGTGCACTACACACACTGTCACCATGTTGTAACAGTGAGTGAGTGAGTGAGTGAGTGAGTGAGTGAGTGAGTGAGTGAGTGAGTGAGTGAGTGAGTGAGTGAGTGAGTGAGTGAGTGAGTGAGTGAGTGAGTGAGTGAGTGAGTGAGTGAGTGAGTGAGTGTGTGTGTCCGTGTGTCTGTGGCGTGCATAGGTCACGAGACTAAACAGGTCTGTTGGAAGCATGCTTGAATTTCAACAAATGAGCACCAAAATAGGCAAGAATTTGTGAAGCTGAAGTAATAATCAGTTAAACCAGCGGTATTTTCAGCTTGATCAAACCCAGTCCCTCCCCTTTTTGATTATTTGCCACAGTTTTGCCAAAAAAACACCAGCAAACAGACATTCCAGATACTGTAAATTATTGATTTATTTTGTAGTTAAGCAGTTCCAATAACAATGTTTATAGTGTAATAATTATGCTGTAAGCAAGAGCCCTGAAATAATTAAGTTGTTCAGTTCAAGTTGGCATTTATCCACAACTTCGTATGGCTTTGTCTGTCAAACTGGTTTGTTATAATTGTTAACTTAGAAACTAAAACTTTTGAGCAATTTCTGGAGAGGCTGCGATAATGAACAAATTCATAAAAGGTTACCAAGGTTACAAATACAGTACATTGTAGAATTTCGGATTTCGCATTTCTTTCCACTGCGAAATCTGGCAAATCTTGGATCAAAAATTTGTTTTTGGATTCACCCTTTTCTGGGGCATCAAAAGAACAAGTGAAGGGGGTTTGGACGAGGTTTTCGAGCAGCCGTTACGTTTAAACAATCACTCGTATGTCCGGTGGAAAGAAGCTTTTAAAAAGTTTAAAAATTCGCCAAACCCCCTGCTACTCACTCAGGCTGTAATCAAATCTGGAAATGATTAGACTTTCACAACTTAATTCTCAAATAAGAATAAACTGAAGGCCCTGTCTGACAACCCTTGTGGGCCTTTAAAGAACCCATGTGCTATTTGGAAAGAAGTCACAGTGACATTGTTTGGCCTTGGAAAGAGCTTTGCTCCATAGATTTGGGCATTACTTTGTAGTTTGGCTCTTACCACCTTAGTAGGGAATCTCAAATACACTCAACTAATAACAATATTATTCTTTGGTGCCACAAGAAAAGGTGCATGTGCTGAATGTGAGTGAGTACTTGGTGTCAGAAGGGGAGCTGAGTTTTTGAGACATTACTGTATGCACTAATTCTGAGAAGAATTTTCCTTACTCCTAAAATTGATTTCAATTTGATTAATTTGCCATCAATTGAGTTGATTTGATGTTTCCTTGATTATTTTATACTCTAATCCAGATGATGATTCTCAACACTGAATGGAATTGAGTGTTTCTTATTTATTTCAGCTGATAGCATCATGTCAAGCAGCTTGGAGTCGAATACAGTTCCTTCAGAAACAAAAAAGGGTATGATTAGATTCTCTGTTTCCTATTAAAGATAATAGTTTCTGTTTTGAAAATTTGTCTCAACTCATCAACAGTTCTTTTCATCCTTAGGCAAAGAATCAATCAAATGTTCCCTGATGGATGAAAGATATACAGTATCTGTATAATGTGCATTCATGCGTTATTAGAATTTATTTCAAATAGAATTTAAAGTTGCTGGGGTGATGCTGTGGGGGTGGGTACAAAACACACATCACAAGTCACAGGTTGTTATTTTACCAATACAGAAAGAACCCTAACCATTTACAGTACCAATGCTGATATTAGGCCTCAAAACGTTTGTTTAGGCTTACATAATTAGGCCAAAGGTTAGCTTTAATGAATGTTTAGGTTTTTTCTTTATTGGTAAAACAATGACCAGTGACTTGTGACTTGTGACCCGTGTTTTGTACCTGCCGATGCTGTGGTCTGTTGGATGTATTGCTACTTTTAATAATATACATGGAAAAATATCTCCATTCTGATTGGCTAAGAGAAATGCAGTTTCCAGGTAACAGACATGCAGTTAAGAGGTAATTCAGTGCAAAAAGTAAAAAAACAAAGCACTCTGATTGGTCAATGATCAAAGAACGTCTCAGATTGCCAATCAAGCATGATCTCTGGATGGCACAATTTTTGCATGATTGCATGATATGCATGTGTTTTTCTGATTAATTACGATAATCTTATCTTGAAATTTTCCATGCATATTTTTTATAAGTAACCACATGATTTTTTTTCGTGCAATTTGGAATACAAATATTACTCTCACCCAACGGGGTCATGCATTTTGTTCTCATTAATTTGAAATAACATACTCTTGCTTATTTATTCCAAATTGCACTCGAAATCATTTGATTACCGAGACAATAAGTAACCACATGATTTCCTGTGTAATTTCTTTTAAATAAGCACTCATAAATTTTTCATCCTACAAATTATTTGTCTGAATAATTTACCCAAACTTACGACACAAATTGCACATGAAATCATGTAATTACCTACACTTATCCCAAGTGAATGGAAAAAAATTCTGAATTAATTAAACCGTGTGAATAGTGTAGGGCTATATACACTCTATTAAAGTGCCCCTGTGACCAAAAAATCAATTCATATTTTTCTTTGGATTTCAAAACTATGTTAACAAAACACTAAGTGACCCACGTTTTAAGCCTTGATTTCAAAAAGACACCCCTTTATTTTAACTGTAATTTTCCTATTTAATGGTCCGCCATTACTAACATTATGTTCTTGAGAGAGCTGGATCGAGGAGAAAATGACGTCAAAGGCTCACTAGTTTAAGAATGCAATACGTGTGTACGCCACAGAATTAATATGCAGCACGGGGGTTTTGGGCTTTCAGACTTTTAAACTCATGCTTTGCATATATAATAAGCTGCGTTCACACTCTGAAATTTTAAGCTAGTGAGCCTCTGACGTCACGTTTCCCTGGATCCAACCGTCTGAAGTCCAATCGGTCAGTTTTGAACGTGAGTAATGGCGGACCGTGAAATCCAAAACTTACACTTCAAAGTAAACGGCCTTTAGATAAAAATCAAAGCTCATAATTTTGCCAGTCAGGTGTTAAGAAAACACACTTTCAAAATCTGAAGGAAAAAAGGAAGTGGTTTTTTTAATCACAGGGGCACTTTAACTTCATAGCTCTTGGATGGTCCAAAATTATTTTAGCATTTTTTTCTTTTTATTTACATTTGCTAGCTTCTAAAATCAATTTTGTTTTAGATCCAAACATTCTATATCCCATGCTCTCCTTCTTCTAACTGACAAAAACAGTCTAAAGAGCCGTCGACACTGGCACATATTCTTGTGGTATTTTTTTAGACTTATGCAAAGCATTTGATACAGTTGATCATAGTATACAGTGCTCAAATTTATGTACCAATTTCATTTTACAGTGCGACGCGTCTTACCTAACAAAGTTTTTTAAAACTTATACTCCAATCAGGGTGTGCGAATTTGATTGACAGTCACGGTTGTAAGTTGAACACCGTTTCATGGGTTGTTGAGTTGACGTACTTACACTTAGTTGTCAAATGTGAAAGTTTGTTGGGTGACCATGGTAAGGCGCGTTGCACTGTAACATTCTCCCCAAATCTTTCTGATCGTTTTTCCAGTCTGTATTGTCAGTGAACAAATATAAAACTAGATTTGCTGAAAGATCCACATGTTTTATTGAGAACGTTAGAACAATATATGGCAAATTCAACATTCGCGTGTGCTGCGACTGCACCTTGGAATGATTTAGATGAGAACGTAGAACAGCTGAAACTGAAACTCGACCTTATACAGGGCTACTCATAAATTAATGAATATTCCCTTCAGTGAACAAATCCTCCATTGTTTTTACCGGCTCTCTTTTCCTCTTGCTTTTCATTTATCAATTGTTTTTTTCTTCTATTCACCTTAGATGACCAACTCTTTGTTTCCAACTGTAATCGATTTAATTATTTAATTAGATGTTACTCAGCTAGATTAGTTCTTCTGAGTAACTTTTACCCATTACTGTTCCCTCTACATTTTGTTAATTTTTTCTTAGTTTCCACTTAAACAAGGTAATAAAGGCAGTCAAGTTCACGGCTACTTCTTTAATACCAACACTTTTAAATTATTGACTCTGCGTACGAATTCTGCGTACCTGTTATTGGTTTGGCTTGCAAGTCTAGCGCCCTGTTTTCAGCCAGTGAGAAGCACAATTAAAAGAACGCTATTTTCACGAGCGCTTTTTCCGCGCGTCCGGTAAGTTAAGGTTACTGGCAACATCCAAACAAACTGCACTACTATATCAGAGTCTACATATCACTCAGGAGATAATAAGCTAACAAAATATGTGAGGCATTTTCAAAATTCTAATAGTCGTGGCGTCCAACTTCTATTGGCCAACTTTACAATGAATTTTCACACGAACCATTGAGAATGTGGAAAAAGTCTCACTCGCTTTTGTCAGCTTATCATCTCCTGCGTGATATAGTGCAGTTTGGTTTGAATTTCCGCGTTAACGCAAGGGTTATTAATTCAACGGAGCAGACAAGGTCAGTTTCGCGTTTGAGCGCTTGCACTCGCTTTCTGAAGTACAAAACGTGAAAGTTAAAGTCATTTTCAAATACTACATTTTGTTAGTTTCCTTGGGTTTCTTTAAAAACAACGCGAACAAATGCGATTTTTCGAAAGACAACTCCTGAAGGTTGACAGTAACCTTAAATGTCAAGATTTCAAATTGTGATTGGTTCTTTGTGCCCCTTGCGCTTCTTTTGGTCGGAGAAAATATTTTGGTGCTGGTTTTTTGACGGTCAGACGGCTTTAACGTCTCAGACGTTAAATGCGTCTTGACGACTTTAACGGCTCTAGCATAAAAACGGCCATTGTCAGTGCACTCTTCTGTTACCACGATTCTCAGTTGAGTATGACACTAGGGAAGTTTGGTGACAAAGTTTCAGCGTTAAAGTTACCATGTTGTCAAGGGCAACTTCCTTCGTTTCCAAGAGTAACTTTTAGGGCCTTGACTTCACGAGTGAGCGATGAGCCCGCCAAAATCTACAAATGGTAATGGTTAAATTCAAACTGGCGACTGTTACCAGTAAAATGACGTGAAACCCCGAAAAGTTACCCTTGGAAACGAATCAAGTTGCCTTTGACAACATGGTAACTTTAACGCTGAAACTTTGTCACCAAACTTCCCTAGTGTCATACTCAACTGAGAATCGTAGTACAACTTTAAGTCAACGACCGTGTACAGGAGGGACAAGGAGAGGTTATATTGTAAGGGCAAATCATTTAACTCCCTGAAGAAGTCTGCCTGTGCATCATAGCCCTACAACCAACCTTGCATTATTATTTTGTTTTTAGTCTACAAAATATTTGCTGGTTAGATCTCCCATGATCCGGCACTTCTACCGTTTGCATTAAAGAATTGTCTACAAGGAGAGGTTACCGGGAAGGAAAAAATGTCCTGCGATTTTTTACACGGGTTTAGCGCACAATCAATGCACAACGAATCTCTTGAAGGGAAAAACCAGCTTAAACACTTCGTGGATTTGACTTGGCTTGTTTAAAAAAACAAAAAGCTTGCATTAAGCTTCTCAAGAACGCCCAAGAAAAAAATGAAAAACCGACATTTCGGCGGCGTCCTCTTGGCGCCATTTTCAATTATAAGTGTGCGATGTGACCATCAATGACAGTCTGCATAAAAAGAAAAGCTCCAAAAAATCCAGGAGACATTTCGCTAATATCTTTTCTGATAAATATTGTAGAACAAAACTGAGGCATTGAATTTAGGCATCCTATAAAATTTTGAAGAATCTTGGACATAAAACCTAACAATTCGGTAGTCATTTATTGCACCTCCCTGGTGCAGACCGGATGTGCAGCCCGGCGCTATCGCCCATCAGTAGCCAAGGCTTGTTACTGCTCACCTTATGTCGCCTCTTGCCGCTTCCTATGTACTAGTCTCATTGCAAACGAATAGAGACATTAGGATGATCCTAGGTACCAGATGCAATTAAACTTACATACAAAAAGGTCGCTGTGTCTCTTCAACCACAAAACGGACGTAGAAGTAAAAAATTCTGCACAATGGAGTAGATGTTTTTAAAAATTTGACAACATACTAACCAGCAACAGAGGAAAGAACCCGGTAGCTTTCATTTGAAATGTCATACTTTTAGATTTCAACCAGATACTGTAAAATAGTACTTGCACCAATTTCCTTTCATGCATATGGATGATTTAAAAAGTGTACTAAAAAAAAACTCTGAAAATGATCACTTGATTAAAGCTTTCTTCATTAAATTATTTTTAGCAACTCAGCACTCGTTACGATCTTACCGGTAACAAAACTTATCAGTTGTTCAACTTTCGCAGTTATGTATCAAGATACCTGTCCTTTGAATGAAAGCAAGGCCATTCTTTTCTCGTGTAGGTCATGTTATTCAAATGTATTTCAACCAAGTCTCTCCCTCAATTGTCGGATTATTCTTTAATTGTCCATTTGCTCCAAATGAAGTATTATCGTTCATTTTCGACGTTGAAAGCTTGATAGGGATCATGGGAATTAAACATATATATTTTATTAAAACCCGAACCCCAAAGTCCGAACTCGAACCGCAACGTTTGATTAAGAACTCCCTCAGTTAACCACTAGAATATCACATCACTAAATGCGAGGATGTAATTTTTCCAAAATGTCAATATTTTTTTCTTTCAAATACCGCTGTAAACGTGTATTAACACCCGCTAAGAAGAAAGCTTTGACAGTGAAAAATGTCGGTTACCAACTTTCACAAGAAAGCTAACCATTTTAAAATCAAGCTTTAGACTTAACCATTATTCAGCAATGATTTTATATATATACCAATTAGTTTTGGTAAATAATCGACACAATCCGTTGACGTTTAGTGGTTAAATGCATGGATAAAAAAGCTCCTCCAAATTGGGTGCTTCGGGTTCAAATCCTGTCCAGGAAATACCTTTTAAGGTGGCTCATACCAGTTTCAACATTTTCAAGTGACCTTGTTACAAGGATTGACACTACAACACTTATCATGTGACAGTAATGCTATGGTACCATGTGAAACATCACTTATTGCTGAACGAGATGGAGTCATTTCTGTGACGCAATAAGCTACCATGGCAACAGGAAAGGCTTGTAAAAACACCCTATATTTTGGCTTTATTCGCTCATATCTGAAAAACGAACTCGGTCACTCCAAGTTTTTATTGCACAAAAGTGATCAGCAGGCCAAGATGAAACTCCCTGCAGAGTTTAAAAAAAGTGTGTGCAGCGGATTCACAGCCACCTTAAATTTTCAATTATCTAAATCCGCTTCCCAAAATTTTTTAAACTTTGCAGAAAGTTTCGTTCTGGCATGCTGATTACATTTCAGAAATAAAAAATGGGGGTCACCGAGTTCGTTTTTGAGATATGTGCAGCTAAAGCCAAAACATGGGGTGCTTTTGCAGGGCTTTCCTGTTGCCATGGTAACTTTGTAACTTTTTTCAACAATAACTGGTGTTTGATATGGTACCACAACATTGCTAAATGTCAATCCTAATAAGAACGTTTCTTTCAAGTGTTGAAACTGGTTTGAGCCACCTTTTTTTACTTTTTTTCTTTTTATGTTACCACAAGTCCTGGGAGAGAGTAATTTTTATGGAGGATAATACAGTAAACATTTGCATATAAGAACAAGTGGATTAAGAACATCAGACGGAAATTTGGCCAATAAAGCACCATATAAATAAGAACAAATTCAGCCTGATAAAGAAAACATGTTCTTAATATAAGGAAAAAGTACAGTACAGTACAAGTGATCAAAGCAATATGGTGTTCAGGACCATTTTAAACTTTGAAATATGTTTTTAAAAGGTTTGTATGTCAATTATACCTCTAGTAATGTACAATTTGAAGTATTTGTGCAACCAATTGTAAGAACGTTTTAAGAACACTTTCAGGCTGATTTCTTACTAAGCACCCCTTAAATAAGAACACAATCAGCCTGAAACGTGAAATCAGTGTTCTTATATATAGGTTTTTAAACAATTATTCTACGAGGACGCGCTGCATATGGGTGAAGCTATATCGAATATATTAGGTACAGCAGGTATATGTGTCCGGCGAGCCAATGAAAATGCTGGAAATCTGATCTCCGTAGTTCAGTTTTTAATAAATAAAGTTGCTCGTCTAATTGCGATACTACTACTACTACTACTACTACTACTACTACTACTACTACTACTACTACTACTACTACTACTACTACTACTACTACTACTACTACTACTACTACTACTACTACTACTACTACTACTAACTTTATTTAAATTACAAGGTTATTTATCTGAGGAGACTACAAACTAAGTGAAATCAGAGCAAATCAGATCAAATGGTTTTTTGGTTTTTGAGGAGAGGGAAAAACGGGAGTAGCCGGGGAAAAAACCTCTTGGAGTAGAGTAGAGAACTAACAAACCCAAGCCCAGGCCACATTGTTGGAAGGTGAGTGCTCTCACCACTCCGCCAGCCCTGCTCTCCATGCATAATCTTTGTAGCTGCCATTTTGTCTTCTTTTTAACTCCCATTGCATGTCCACTTCACAGTTCTCACCTACATTAAGCCAATGTTAAATGGAAATAAGTTTGCTCCCTATGATGCAAGGGCTCTGCCTTATCCCTCTAGCCGGAACCGGAAGTAAGTCTGCGCTTTCAATTAATTAATTCACACTCTTGTCTATTTAAATTGTTGCCTGTGCCGATCATAACTAGCCGTCTGTGGCGCACTGAGAAAGGAACGTATAAAAATGGAGCTTAAACAATGTATTTTTTTCGGCTCGTTCATATTTCTGTCAGCCTTGCTTAAAACTGCCTAAGATGCTTGTCTAACTGTGAATATCTTTCCAAGTCACACAGTTTAGGCTATGCCTTATCATTATTAATTATAATTAATTGATTCACATTTTAATATATCTTAATTTTGCATCTATCTCATATTCCGTCCCCTGTGGCTCACGGAGTTAGAAGTGTCTTAACTTGACTCCAAACCTCATTTTTTTCCTTCATTCATATATTTTCCGGCTTGCTTGCAACTGCTTGCCTTAGTTGCTTGTCTACTACGATTATCTTTTTTAACTGCCATTTTATGTCCATTCCGCAGTTCTGACCTACTTCTGGCCGTTGCTAACCTGCCCCCTTTTGCGTAGCTAACCGGAAATAACAATCCACTATCTAAATTCTGCCTTCATTTCGCATCCAACCTCTGTGGCTCACTGAATAAGAAACCTGTAAGTGTTAGATGTGAATAGACTTTCTCTTCTTACTTCCTGTGTTAACTGGAAGTAAGTCAGCCCCTTTTTGTGTTGGTAAACGGAAATAACAATTCACTATCTAAATTTAGCTTGTATCTGGTGTCCGCTTGCCTGTGGCCACATGGGTAGATGCGCTGTTCAGATGTAAACGAGGGGGTATTTGATATGTGTCTCCTGGCCTGGGAGGTGGGCCCACCCGTCTTCAGGGGTTTTGCTTCTCTCAACCAAAACCTTCACGCAGCTAAAAACTTCTCATTAGGATGCAGGATAATCTGCGAATAATCTGGACCCGAAATAAGAAATAACTCAAAGCGATGATCCAACGGGTTTACTCTCAGTTTGCGTTCTCTACGTCTGATTGCGGAGTCAGTGGGTGAGTAAAGCAATAATCCATTTTGAGTGTTAGTCATTCATTAGAACAAAAGTGCCAACCTCAATCTTCCTTCGGATTTAAACTACCTTACATCATTTCACCTTTTGCGTAAGGAAAGTCGGGTTAACTTTGCGTTGAACTACTAACCGAATTCAGATCATTCCTGTAAGAGGACAAAGGTTTCGTTAACGACAATGTTTCATGTTTGATTCATCCTTTGTACATTACTTTTTCCTGTCTTGAAGCTCGTTGGGACGCTTCAAAATTTGTATTCTTTATAAACAACCCAACGCCCTCATACTAGTGTTATCAATCTTGCTTTTGATGAGGTTCAAATAGTCGGATGTAGTTTTTGTGGAATGAGAAGAGCTGAAATGTTTTAAAATTGTTGACGTTTTGTAAGTTTACATGGTGCGATAGTCGTAAATATATTGCGTTGGCTTTGAAACACTTAATTTTCCTCTTTTCCATTTTTACGTATCCTTTTATTTATCACAATTTGCAAAATGAAGAATACACGGGTTCTTTTGGATTAAAACGTTTATTTCTTGAAGAAATTCCTCTGGTCAGTGTTCACAGTATGCAAAATGTTTCTTCTTACTTCGATTAATATTGTTGCATAATTTGTTGCCAAAGGTGAGTAGACTTGTTTTTTGGCACCTTACTTTGGACGTTGCGCATAATTAAGCCGGGATTCCTTTGTTCCTCGGGACAGGTTGAACCAATGAAAAAGTGTCTTGCTTTTTTGACACATTTGTGCTAAAATGATACGTTTAATCAGGAGCCGCGTATGATGATATTTTAATCCACACCCATTCTTGTCTCCTTTTGCAGTTACAAGTCGTTCTGCCATGTGCATACAGTGTAGGGAACGAGTTCACTGTGGTCGTCGGAGGGATAATTTGCTGTTTTAAAGCCTGCTGAACTTGTGAAACTACATCATGGGAACCCACAGCAATATGAACAACTCTGCCAGCTTTTAAGTTGTAGAAAGCAGAACTGGCAGAAGTGAAGTACTTGGTCCGTCTCCTGTTGCAGTAAACACATTCACAGCAGGATTGACTTGACGGTAAGAATTTTCAAATGGTTTATACGTTGAGTGTCAGTTTCGATCTCTGGAAGTTAAGTTACGTAATTGTCCTATAAAAAGAACAAGTTCAAACTTCTGATGAATTCATGCTCTTCCTCGTTTGGAGCTGATCATGTTTTGAAATTCTGGAAACCTTTATGTTAACTTAACCTTATTATCATAAATATTCTTGCTCTTTGGCCGTTTCAACTTAACCAAAAACATAAAACAAACAACGGCAACAAACATAATGATAAAGCGCATTTTAAGTTTGGCTCGACGTTTCGTATGCTACAACATACATCTTTGTATCATGTTTGTAGCCGTTGTTTGTTTTATGATTTTGATTAACCTTATTATATTGGATTTTGACGTTGCCCCTGTTTCTTCCAACTCGAAGTTCATGAAGAGTTAAGTTAAGTTTATTGTTTTAATTTGCTTCAGTACAGAGCATAGTATTTAAAATATTTAAAAAGCTAATGGCGAGGAAGCCCAAAGGAAACCACTGGGCTTATAAGAGATTGGCTCCCTCAATTAATTAATTAACTACTTATAGCCTAATGAGTGTAAATAAAATATTTTACGGCCGCTACGTGGTGTAATTATGGTGGCCCATAGGTGTTACGGCCGAAACAAAAACTTCACGGCACAAACGAAAACTCGGAAATGACTCTACACATGTGCGGTTACTCAGTAACACGAGAATGTGAAGAACAGCTCAGTGTTGTTTTAGAGACTTTTAGTACAAAGAAATTATTTTTCTGGCTTCTTCTAAAAAACTATAACAGTCAAATGATTGTAAGCACCTTAAAACGACGAATCAAAAGCTACGGGGTGGAAAAACTCGTTTCGGAACTTGAAAAGGAGTTCCTGTGGTTTTGCTTTTCCAGGTCACTGTAAAAAATGTTAAACGAAGTCAAAGAGCACTAGAACAATGACTGAATTTGTAAGTGTCGGCATGACATCGTGAATGGCAGGCCAGAGTCACTTTACTATGTACCTGAACTACACGGGATTTGTGGCGTTAGTGACCACAATATTGGACAAAAGTAGCTGAGACATTCCTCAAGCTTACTCCGTTAGACAATAACTACAACGAAACTCCTAAAATACCCCCCCCCCTGCCCCTTCCCCACCCAAAGCAATTTTGTTTATGAGAAGCGTAAGTAACCGAGGGGAGGAGGGGGGGGGGGGTTTCGTAAATAGGAGATTTAAGTCATTGAAAGAAATTTGAAGGAATATGTATTAAAGACATGCATTTGAACTGCGGGAATAAAGCAAGTTAAGTTTGTCTTTGTCTTTATACAATGACACTAACCCCGTGTTGTTCAAGGAGAAAGTAAAGTGAATCTGGCCTGCCACTCACGATATCATGCAGAGACTTACAAATTCGGTGATTGTTCCAGTGCTCTTTGACTTCGTCAAGCGTTTTTTACAGTGGCCTAGAAAAGAAAAGCAACACACTCCATTTCAAGCTCCGAAATGGCATCGAGTACTTTGAAAAAGTTTATCCATCCCGTAGCTTTTGATTCGTTGTTTCAAGGTGCTTCTTGTAGGGTCATTTGAATATTAGTAGAAGCTAGAAAAATAATTTCTTGGTAAACAAAGCCTCTAAAACAATACCGAGCTATCATCCATATTTTTGTGCTACTTAGTAACCGCGCATGTGTAGAGTCATTTCCTTGAGGTTTGTTTGTCCCGCGAAATTTGTTAGTGCCGTGAATCTTTTTGGTTGTGCTGTGACACCTATGGGCCACCGTAGTCATTCCTTTACCATTCCTTACTGCCGCTTCGTCATCCGAGCCCAAGGTGATTCTCACTGCAGGATGGGTTAAACTGTATTGCTAACAGTATTGAACCAGTCAGAATCCCTCAAAGATCTTAAGGAAGTGACATTCCTAAGTTGTGTTCAGTTGAGTTTTTCTATTTAGCACTTCGCGGCGAAGCCTTGAAAATACGAAACACACACGTGCTACTGCAATACATCAGGTAAAACAGATACCTGCATCGTACAATCTCCACTGCAGGTTATCTTGTCTGAAATGCCCGTTTCACACTTCTACAGTTCTGCAAAGGCAACTAAGACTTTCCATCGTTCCAGTTGGTTTTCACAATTTGGCGAACTGAGTTGAATTGAATGTCATTAGATTTGTCTCCCGAACTGACGACGGTTTTTAAGCGTGATGAATGCTCTTTTGAAAGTAAGGCCGCGCCATCCAAATAAAGGTTATAGCTCCATTTCAGTTATTTGGCCCGGTTTGTTCAAGTAGACTTGTAGGTTTTAGTACGTAATAATCGGATATAGAAGTCGCTAATTAATATTTTAGTGATTTTAAGGGTCAGACGAAGATAACTACACGTATCAGAGCGTACTTTCTTCACTGGTTCCGCCGCTTTTACTTTAATTTCTCTATTCCTACCTGAAATAAATTTAAGCCGTGGAAATAGCGTTTTTAATGAAGCTTGCTAAAGAGTGTTTGCATCAGGAAAAAAGGAATATTAGAATCGCTTTCCACTTTGAAATTTACTGGGCACGGCCGTCTTAACTAATTTAATTGTGACGTTAATAACACTTAACACTCTTAGTATTATACAACTTAATAATAACATTAGTAACGCTTGTCACAATTATTCAAGATGGAGGAGCCCGGGAAAATTGAAGTCAAAAATAAGCGATTCTGAAATTCATTTAGATCGGATGCAAATGCTTTCTTCCGAGAAAATTTATTATCAAATTTGATGATAAACATAAGTTCCTTTGGTTTAAAGTTATTTCTTGGTTGGAGTTCGTTAAGGTGGAGGTTTCTATACATAAAACTTAAGAACAATTAAGATACTTCGAAACAACGTTAATAACTTGAAAAATTAGGGAATTTGTTTGCAGAAAAATATCTTTTTAGTACCATTATTCAGGTGATTATATATTCTCGCTTTCTAACTACTGGTCGAGGTTGATGGCATAAGGCTCTGATCGCGCCTCTCGTGGTGATTATAGGATAAGCGCTAAATGAAATGGGTGCCTCCCGTTTTTTGCCGAGGAAAGGGTAAACGCCTTTAACAAAAGTGAATACAATCTCAAAGGGAACAAACGATGGCTCTAGGTTTGAGGAACACTTCACGATCGTAGGGAGGATTTCAAATCTAACCTGAGAAAACTAGTGGAAACTGGCTGTTTGTAAGTTGAGAGATCAAAACAACTTAAAGTGCCACTAACCTCCATTTTTTTTTGCCTACATAAACTTTGGTTATTGTTCTGACCACTTTGGTGAGAGAATTTTTGAACCTGGATTTTCCCTCGTGATTTTGTATATTTTTAAAGTTCGAAAGTTGGGCACTCAGTTTTTTTGCCCATGGACGATAATAAAGGAGAATGGGTTTAGTTTCGATTGTCACGTTATCTCAGTGTTTAATTCGCACGAAAACAGAAACATTTCAAAGACGTTGAATGAAACTTTTGAAAATGCCAAATTCGTGTGTTGTCTTCGGTCCCACTCGCTAAGAGGGTGAGGGAGAGAGTATCCCATTAATTATCCCGCATATATCCTGATAATTCCCCTGGTTTGTGTCCCTATAATACCAGTTGCTTCTGAAGATGTCATTTTGCCCCTGAGGGGGAGAGGGGAGGGTTTTTCTTGAACGTGTTTTCTGAAGATACCGATATTTAACAATTATTCCATGAGCGCGCGTTGGATATGAGATGATAGATAGCCAACGAGGCTCGTAGCGTCGAGCTGGCTATAATCATCTCATATCCAACAAGCGCGAGTGGAATAATTGTTTTACTAAAAACGTCGATCCCCAAAATGTAGAAAACTAGACTACAATAAAAATAAAAAGGCCCAAAAAATCACGCATATGATTGCCGTGTTTGTAGATCATGGTATAATGGCTCAAAACCCATGATGGCTTATCCAATCAAAACTCTCGAATTGCATTATCCAGTGATCCAGTTTTTAATAAAAGGTAATAGTTACAGTGCAACACGCCTTACCTTGGCCACCCAACAAACTTCCACATTTGACAATTACGTGTAAAACAAATACTCAACAACCCATGCAATGGTGTTCAACTTACAACTGTGCGATCTTTGCAAAGAGGCTTGATGGTCAATCAAATTTACACATCCTGATTGGTGGCAACAGTAAGGCGTGTCGCACTGTAATTGAAGAAGCTGCAAGAAGCCAAACCACAATCTGTAATATTCTTTGTTATTACACAGAAGAGTGGTGGCTTTGGAGGAAGCGATGGTTCCCCAGGAGTTAAAGCTTATTACACTCGTGCCATGGGGCTAGCATGTCTTCTGGATTTAAATAAAGTATACCATACCATAACATAACCCAGCTCGTGGCTGTCAGAAGTAGTGGCAAAAAAAGAGCGTAAAAGGCGCAAAGAGACCAAAGAAGCAAACAACATGTACGAGTGGTCGTGGACGCTGATGGGAAAGAGGAACCGTCTTTCGAGGGTATCTTCTACACAACACAAACACTCTCGAGAAGATGAAAAAGAAGTGCGCAAAATCCAGGCCT
The DNA here is from genome assembly GCA_949126865.1 of Montipora capitata. Lineage (NCBI taxonomy): Eukaryota > Metazoa > Cnidaria > Anthozoa > Scleractinia > Acroporidae > Montipora > Montipora capitata. Next base: position 40,993,104 of record OX421453.1, on the reverse strand, counting down.
TAATCGTACACAGGAGACTATTTCCTTGTCGAAGATCTCTCGAAATATGAAAGATTTCTTTGCCTCAAACTCAAGCCGAGAAGAAAAAGGCGATGTTCCTCAGAGGGAAAAGAACAGCGAAAACTATCCATGTCCAACAACAACCACAACAACAACCTATCCAATCAGAGAAGTACTTCAAGTTTAGACGAAAACGGCAATCTACGTTCACAAACCAATAATGCCGTGCAGGACAAAGAATAATAAATAAAAGACGCAAACAGCAGTGATCAACTCTGAAATCAAGGGCATTGTTTGAAATCATTTACTGGACGTTTCGTATGCTTCGACATACATCTCAGAAGTGACCGTTAACTACTAATTTAAACTTCTTAAAATGTAACATAACTTACTAATGATTTCAAAACAATTAATTAACAGTTAGCTAACGGTCCGCACTTCTGAGGATGTATGTCGAAGCATACGAAATGTCGAGTAAGTAATTTCAAACAATGTGCTTGTTCTGTTTGTCACGCCGTTTGCGTCATATTTTTGATACAGTACTTCTAGTTTAGGTAAATACGCCAGTCAAGAATGTCGTGAATATTCACGACATCCCTTCCCCCTCACCTCGCAACTTCGTTCCCAGGGCTTCTCCCTCATTTGGGGGCGGGGCTTTCCCTACCGCCCCACCCCCACCTGAGGGAGAAGCCCTGGGAATGAGGTTGCCCCCCCCTCAAAAAAAATTATTATAATTATTATAATTAAAATTATAGCTAGAATAAAATTATTATAATTATTATAATTATAAATATTATCATCATAATAATTATGATAATTATTATAATTATCATAATTATTATAATTATTAGTATTGTAATCATCATCATTAACATTATTATTATTATCATTAGAAACAGATAAAGAAAGTATTAGGTTAGTTTTGGGGCACAAAAATAACTTGTATAACGATATTTTAATCCACACCCATTTTTTTCTTCTATTGCAGATACAAAGGGTTCTGATATGCATACAGTGTAGGGACGAGTTGTTAACTGTGGTGAGAAAGTGCTGTCGGATGGAGAATTTGCTGAAACTGCTAAATTGGTGAAACTACATAATAGGAACCCACCGTTTGCCCGCTTAACTTGTTGGAAGCAGAACTGGCAGGAGTCTCTGGTTGTAGTCAACATGTCCATGGCGGGATTGACTCGACGGTAAGAATTTTCAAGTGGTTTATAGGTTGACTTTCGGGTTTGAGCTCAAGAAAGTTAACTTAGGCATTTGTCTTGTAAGAAAAACAAGAAGAAGAAAGTTTTAAAGAATTCATGTTGTTTTAAAGTTTTGGAGTGCGCTTTCTAGGAACCTTACAGGTCAACTTGATTGCTCTGATTCATCAACGTCATACAAATTTCTTTTGGACCTCTTCATCCCGTATGATAACTGGGGATAAATCAATGTTTTTTGAATGATATACATCTCATCCCCTTATCCGGCCTCACCCCTACCTCCCCACACCCTTATATGAAAAGGAAAAGGAAAAGGGATCTAGCCCTATCCGTTGGAGGTTGTCGTGCAAACTGGACTTAAATTGCTTACAGATAAAGTTCTCTTTTGGTGTTAGCTTCTTTTAGCAATCACCACTGTTCCAATTTGCTTTTTCTACGCACATTGCAATCACTACATAACACGTTACAGGAAGAGTATTAGCATTAAACAAATACAAAAGACTACTATTCTCAATTTGGCAACATTTTTTTTGCAAAAGCAGCAAGAGTTTTTGTTATTGCAGATCTATATTTTTCTATTCCAATTCAGTTTGTCTTAAACTAAATTTACTTTGCAGATTAGAATATATTGTTTTCAAGCGCATTGGGGTATTGAAAATGTGTTCTAATTTGATGAGAAGAAAGAGGGTTGAACAAGCACTTATTTAACACACCGTAAATGATTTCTATTTCCGAAAGTGTACCTATTTTATTGACGAGAGAGAGAGCTATCGCACACGAGAAGAATACAATAGGGACAGTAAGGATTTCTTTTTTTTCTCCATTTCATGTGGTTTCTATAAACGACGTTTTGAATTTTCTTGTACCGTCAAGACTGATAACTTTACTTCCTTTGTTGCTTTTTAAGAAAGTTGTTCATGGTTTTAATGTATTGAATTTTGGTTTTGTTTATCGTTTACTTGCAGTAGAACGATACTCAGGCTGTTGTTGGTTCAATCAAGGTGCTGGAGATGATTTTGCAAGTAAGCTTTTATTGAAAATTAGAATTAGTTGTTTTCCTTGGCACTACATTGATCTTTCCTTCCAAAGTTGCTAAATCCGCTCACTTGGTACTGTAGTATTGCAGAAAGTGACAGTCAATACTGAATTCATTTAAGGATACTTTGAATGAAATAAAGCTATCCTTTCATTCATTGACAAAACTGTCAAGTGTTAGGATTCCGTTGATCAACTCAGTATTAGTTCCACATTGGCAAAAACATACACAGGAACGTTGTTTATTTTAATAAACTGGTTGTTTCAAATAACTTGATTCCAAATCAGTCCCTTTTCTTTTACGCTTTGCCACTTATTTTTTGCCAGTACATAGTTATATCACGGTAGAACTTGGGCATGTGATCATGATTTAGGGACAAGGTTCCATATCCGTGATAATTGAATTTAAAGAGAAGGTTTCCGCGCCATACACTCCAAAGGAGGGAAAGCGGAATAAAGTTCCAAGGGCTGCCGTCATCAAAACAAATGCCTTTCACTCCGCTAATTCCTCCTTCATTTTTCTTTTTTAATAAAGGTTTACTCAATTTTGGGTTTCCCGTGAACTCTTTCGGAGTCTTGTGAACCCTCTGTGACCGTCAAACCATTAATTTTGCAGACTGACTTTATTCGTTATTTATCAGTTCCTCCCAATTGATAAAATCGGACAAACAGGGAAGATTTTAGTATCATTCGTTGTAAAAGTGGCTAATAATTATTCAAGTTCATTTAATCGTTCGTCAGTTTAGTTTTCGTTTCGGATCGATTACAGCATAAGTTAAACGTTCAGCTTTAACTGTAAGAATCATAATTGTTTCTTTGCGTTTGTATACAGTTTCGCTCTTCCAGATCTTAGAGTATAGTTTTCAGGTGACTGTATAACTTAGTTAAGAACATCTAGTTTTGGAGATTGCAAGACTTTCTTCAATAATACAATACAACTTTATTTTCACACGATAAGGTTTCCGAGAGCTGGATAGCTTGTGGGTAGTGCACAAATCAAATAAAATTAATACATTTCAAATCGTATTGGGTTTTTAGGAGAGGGGAAACCGGAGTACCCGGAGAAAAACAGAGTAGAGAACCGATAAACTCAACCCACATATGACGCCGGGCGGAGCTGGGAATCAAACCCGGGTCAGAATGGTGGGGGGCGAGCACTCTCTCCAATTACTAGTATTTGATATAATAAAGTATGTATGTAACTATATAATGACATAACCCTCAGTAAATCACACCAAATATTTTGTTCTCGTTTCAGTTTGTCTAACTTATCAAACAAGTATTTTCTTGGATGTGACTTTGTTATTTTTCGGGAAGTAGACACCAAGGACAACTGAAGTTGGCTCATTGTTAATAGCCCTAATTGTCTTTATGATGCAGGTAAAGAACCCAGCCATAATAGTTCTGTTTTAAACTGGAATGGTTCATTCTAATTCCAGCACAACTTCCAAGCTGTTTCAGAAGCTCAAAAAGTTCTTTTAGTGGATCAATATTTTTAGAAGACAGTTGTGTCATCAGCTTATTGGGTAATTTTAATGCCGTGCGTTTTATTAATTTCGATCCCCTTTATTTAGTTTGAGTGGTAAATAGCATTAGTTAAATTTTCTGGATTATTTTTCTCTTTTCTGTAAGATATCATGCTAGAAATTACTCTAATACTTTCCCCGCTTTATTTCCCTCCATTTATCCTGTTTGACTAGAGCTAATAACTGAACTAAAAGGCAGAATTGTTTCTCAAACTGATACACATAAATGTCTAGGGGTTCAAATTGATGAGAAGCTTACTTGGGACACCCGGCCATATTGACATGATCTGTAAGAAGGCTACAGTAGTTAGTGCGAGTCAATTGGAGCAAAGAAGACGTATTAGGCCATTTCTTCCTTTGAATTGACTTGAGAAGGTATATAAGAGCCTAGTACAACCATATTTTAACATTGTTCCCGTTTATGGGACAACTGCGGCAAGTTATTAAAGGATAACCATCAGAGATTTCAATCGCGTGCTGCAAAAGTTCTTACTAGTGCCAGTTATGATATTCGTTCTGCCGACTTGATTGATTCCCTGTCCTGGGATACCATGGGCAAGAGACAACTCCGTGCTAAATCAACTTTAATGTAAAAAATATTGAATGATCATGATCCCGCACCCAACCTGAGGAACTCTTTTCGTTCCTGAGAATGAATACTAGTCAGACGAAATGCCACCTGCAAAATAGTGCAACTGATCTGACGCTCCCTAAACTGAAGAGGGCGTTTCTTGATTGTAAATAAAAGGAGTGTTGTTAGTCTTAGCTTCTTCAGAAGATTCAAGTAGTTTTATCTATACATGTTAACTTGTTATCGCTTTTTTAATATGCACATGTTACATTTTTATACAATATATTTGTAAAGACACGCCCTCCAAAGAAGCCAGCTTAATATTGTTGGGGCTAGCGCGTCTTCTGGATTTAAATAAGGTATAACATACCATACCACACCATAACCCAGCTCGTGGCTGTCAGAGGTAGTGGCAAAGACAGAGAGTAAAAGGCGCAAAGAGACCAAAGAAGCAAACAACAACTACGAGAGGTCGTGGACGCTCACGGGAAAGAGGAACCGTCTGTCGAGGGCATCTTCTACAGAACACAAACACTCTGGATAAGATGAAAAAGAAGTGCGCAAAATCCAGGCCTTAATCGTACACAGGAGACTATTTCCTTGTCGAAGATCTCCCGAAATATGAAAGATTTCTTTGCCTCAACTCAAGCCGAGAAGAAAAAGGCGATGTTCCTCAGAGGGAAAAGAACAGCGAAAACTATCCATGTCCAACAACAACCTATCCAATCAGAGAAGTATTTCTAGTTTAGACCAAAACGGCAATCTACTTTCACAAACCAATAATGCCGTGCAAGATAAAAAATAATAATAATAATAAAGCAAACAGAAGTGACCAACTCTAAAAACAAGCGCATTGTTTGAAATCATTTATTGGACGTTTCGTATGCTTCGACATACATCTCAGAAGTGACCGTTAACTACTAATTTAAACTTCTTAAAATGTAACATAACTTACTAATGATTTCAAAACAACTAATTAACAATTAGCTAACGGTCCGCACTTCTGAGGATGTATGTCGAAGCATACGAAATGTCGAGTAAGTAATTTCAAACAATGTGCTTGTTCTGTTTGTCACACCGTTTGCGTCATATTTTTGATACAGTACTTCTAGTTTAGGTAAATACGCCAGTCAAGAATGTCGTGAATATTCACGACACCCCTTCCCCCTCACCTCGCAACTTCGTTCCCAGGGCTTCTCCCTCATTTGGGGGCGGGGCTTTCCCTACCGCCCCGCCCCCACCTGAGGGAGAAGCCCTGGGAACGAGGTTGCTCCCCCTAGGATAATTATTATAATTATTATAATTATATTATTATTATTATTATTATTATTATTATGTTTATTATAATTATTATAATTATTATAATTATAAGTATTGTAATCATCATTATCATTATCATAATTATTATTTATTATTATTATTATTATTATTATTATTAGAAACAGATGAAGAAAGTATTATGTTAGTTTAGGGCACAAAAATAACTTGTATAACGATATTTTAATCCACACCCATTCTTTTCTCCTATTGCAGATACAAAGGGGTCTGATATGCATACAGTGTAGGGACGAGTTGTTAACTATGGTGACAAGTGCTGTCGGACGGAGAATTTGCTGAAACTGCTAAACTGGTGAAGCTACATAATTGGAACACACAGTTAAAATGAAAAAAAAAAAAGAACCCTTCGCTCGCTTAACTTGTCACAAGCAGAAAACTGGCAGGAATCTCTTGTTGAAGACAACATGACCATGGCGTGTTTCACTCGACGGTAAGAATTTTCAAGTGGTTTTATAGGTTGACTTTCGGGTTTGAGCTCTAGAAAGTTAACTTACGTATTTGTCTTGTAAGAAAAACAAGAAGAAGAACGTTTTAAAGAATTCATGTTCTTTTGCGTTCGGAGTTGACCCCGTTAAAAAGTTTAAAGTGGAGTGCGCTTTCTAGGAACCTTACAGGTTAACTTGATTGCTCTGATTCATCAACATCATACAAATTCAGTTTCTTTTGGACCTCTTCATCCCGTATAATAACTGGGGATAATTCAATGTTTTTTGAATGATATACATCTCATCCCCTTATCCGGCCTCGCCCGTACCTCTCCCCACCCTTATATGAAAAGGAAAAGGAAAAGGAAAAGGGATCTAACCCTATCCTTTAAAGGTTGTCGTGCAAACCGAGCTTAAATTGCTTACAGATAAAGTTCTCTTTTGGTGTTAGCTTCTTTTAGCAATCACCAGTTCCAATTTGCTTTTTCTACGCACCTTACAATCACTACATCACACGTTAAAGGAAGAGTTTTCAGCACGAGATTTTGTGATTGCAGATCTATAATTTTCTGTCAGTTTCAATTCAGTTTATCTTAAAACAAAATTGTAATTTGCAAATCAAGAATATATTGTTTTCAAAATTATTGGTGTATTGACAACGGTTTCTATTTTGATGAGAACGAAGCCAGGGTATAGAGAGCTATCGCACACGAGAATAATACAATAGGGACAAGTTAGGGACAGTAAGGACTTGTTTTTTTTTTCCTTCATTTCATGGGGTTTGTATAAACGACGTTTTGAATTTTCTTGATAACTTTACTTTCTTTGTTCCTTTTAAGGAAGAAAGAAAGAAGGAAAGTTGTTCATGGTTTTAGTGTATTGAATTTTAGTTTTGTTTGTTTATCTTTTACTTGCAGTAGAAGGATACTCAGGCTGTTGTTGGTTCAATCAAGGTGCTTGAGATGATTTTGCAAGTAAGCTTTTATTGAAACTTAAAATTAGTTGTTTTCCTTGGCACTAAATTGATCTTTCCTTCCAAACTTGGTAAATCCGCTCACTTGGTACTGTAGTATTGCAGAAAGTAACAGTCAATACTGAATTTATTTAAGAATACTTTGAATGAAATAAAGCTATCCTTTCCTTCATTGACAAAATTGTCAAGTGTTAGGATTCCGTCGATCAACTCAGTATTAGTCCCACATTGGGAAAAACGTACACAGGAACGTTGTTTTTTTTAATAAATTGGTTGTTTCAAATAACTTGATTCCAAATCACTCCCTTTTTCTTTTGGGGTTTTACCACTTATTTCTTGCCAGTACATAGTTACATCACCGTCGGTAGAACTTGGGTATGTGATCATTTGGGCGCAAGGTTCCATAACCCTGGTAACTGAATTTAAAGCTGGAGAAGGTTTCCGCGCCATACACTCCAAAGTAGGGAAAGCGAGATAAAGTTCCAAGGGCTGCCGTCATCAAAACAAACGCCTTTCACCCTGTTAAGCCCTCCTTCATTTTTCTTTATAATAAAGGTTTACTCAATTTTGTGGTTCCCGTGAACTCTTTCGGAGTCTCGTGAACACTATGTGACTGTCAAACCATTGATTTCGTAGACTGATTTCATTCGTTATTTATAACGCGCCTTCCCTGTTGAGAAAATCGGACAAAAAGAGGAGATTTTAGTATTATTCTTGGTGAAAGTGGCTAACAATTATTGACGTTCATTGTTTCGTTCTTCAGTTTAGTTTTCGTTTCGGATCGATTACAACATAAGTTAACACGTTCAGCTGTAACTGTAAGAATCATAATTGTTTTTTTTCGTTTGTATACAGTTTCGCTCTTCAAGATCTTACAGTACAGTTTTCAGGTGAGTTGTTGAGTCTAGAAATGAATGTATAACACTTAGTTAAAAACATCTAGGTTTGGAGATTGCAGCACTTTCTTCAATAATACAATACAACTTTATTTTCACACGATAAGGTTTAAAGATGGATGGTTTGTGAGTAGTGCAGAAATAAAATCAAATGAAGACATCTCAAATCATACTGGTTTTAAATTGGTTTAAAAATTGCTTCAAGTTAAAAAGGAAACAAACGTCTTTGCGAAACCTTACCATCCATATTACCCGCAGTCTGCAAAGTTGTTGAAAAGGAGATTTTCCGTCAGACCTATAGACACCTGACTGAAAACTGTATGTTGTCAGAAGTCCAGTCTGGATTCCGTCCAGGCCATGCCACACTCAGTAATGGCACTTATCCAAATGTGTGATGAGTGGCTTGAAAATATGGACAATGGAAAACTAGATGGTGTAATGTTTTTAGATATTAAAGTGGCATTGGATTCAGGGCCGTAGTAGGCAATGTCTGTAGTTAAATTATCTTCGGAAGTATTTTAAGTGTTTATGATGAGTATATATTCTTGAAGACAACACTGGAATCACGCTTTATTTTAAAATTTAACGACAAAATGACCGAGGCAAGTCCTCGATATGCCTCATACTGGCTACGGCCCTGCGATTCAATAAATCATAATATTGTGCGAAATAAAATGAAGAAACAATTTCATATAATGGGAACTGAGTTGATGTGGTTCGAGTCGAACGGGACAAACAAAGAACAGCGGTGTATCATCAACTGACATCCGTCATCGAAGAAAATTATTACCTGTGGAGTCCCCCAGGGCTCCAATCCTCGGCCCCCTGTTGTTCCTATTATATGTATGTCAATGATTTACCAGACTGCTCCAGATCAACCACTCCTTGCATGTATGCAGATAACACTCAAATCCTTGCATCTTCCTACCATGCCAACGAATTTTATCTTAAAATGGAATACTGACCTCGAACGTGTCAGAAATTGGCTCATAGAAAACAAACTCCTAATGCATCCAGCTAAGTCTAAATTCATGCTTCTTATAATCTGAGCAATAAGAGTTCGAACATCCCGTTGTCGTAAACAATACACCTGTTTCTCAAACTGACACACGTAAATGTCAAGGGGTTCATATTGATGAGAAGCTTACTTGGGAAGACAGCCATATTGACATGATCTGTAAGACGTTTAATGAGAGTATTGGAGTGATGAAACGTCACGTAGGTCATTTTTTCCTTCGAATTGACTTGAGAAGGTTTATAAGAGCCTAGTACAACCACATTTTAACATTGTTACCGTTTATGGGACAACTGCGTCAAGTTATTAAAGGATAAGCATCAGAGATTTCAATCTCGTGCTGCTTAAGTTCTTACTAGTGCCAGTTATGATATTCGTTCTGCTGACTTGATTGAGGCCCTATCCTGAGATACCCTGGGCAAGAGACGGCTCCGTGCTAAATCAACTTTGGCGTAAAAATATTGAATGATGATCCCGCACCCAACCCTTGGTCCCTGAGAATGAATACTAGTTAGACTAACTACCACCTGCGAAATAGTGCAACTGATCTGACGCTTCCTAAACCGAAGAGGGAGTTTCTTGTTTGTAATAAAAGTAGTGTTGTGTGTCTTTGCTTCTTCAGCAGATTCAAATAGTTTTGTCCATACATGTTAACTTGTTATCGCTTTTTGATATACACATATTTACTTGATTGTTACATTTTTATATAATATATTTGTAAAGACACTACCTCCAAAGAAACCAGCTTATTGTTGTTGGGGCTAGAGTGTCTTGGATTTAAATAAAGTATACCATACCATCACATAACCCAGCTCGTGGCTGTCAGAAGTAGTGGCAAAAAAAAGAGAGTAAAAGGCGCAAAGAGACCAAAGAAGCAAACAACATGTACGAGAGGTCGTGGACGCTGACGGGAAAGAGGAACCGTCTGTCGAGGGTATCTTCTACACAACACAAACACTCTGGAGAAGATGAAAAAGAAGTGCGCAAAATCCAGGCCTTAATCGTGCACAGGAGACTATTTCCTTGTCGAAGATCTCTCGAAATATGAAAGATTTCTTTGCCTCAAACTCAAGCCGAGAAGAAAAAGGCGATGTTCCTCAGAGGGAAAAGAACAGCGAAAACTATCCATGTCCAACAACAACCACAACTACAACCTATCCAATCAGAGAAGTACTTCTAGTTTAGACGAAAACGGCAATCTACTTTTACAAACCAATAATGCCGTGCAAGACAAAGAATAATAAATAAAAGACGCAAACAGCAGTGATCAACTCTGAAATCAAGCGCATTGTTTGAAATCATTTACTGGACTTTTCGTATGCTTCGACATACATCTCAGAAGTGACCGCTAACTACTAATTTAAACTTCTTAAAATGTAACATAACTTACTAATGATTTCAAAACAATTAATTAACAATTAGCTAACGGTCCGCACTTCTGAGGATGTATGTCGAAGCATACGAAATGTCGAGTAAGTAATTTCAAACAACGTGCTTGTTCTGTTTGTCACGCCGTTTGCGTCATATTTTTGATACAGTACTTCTAGTTTAGGTAAATACGCCAGTCAAGAATGTCGTGAATATTCACGACACCCCTTCCCCCTCACCTTGCAACTTCGTTCCCAGGGCTTCTCCCTCATTTGGGGGCGGGGCTTTCCCTACCGCCCCGCCCCCACCTGAGGGAGAAGCCCTGGGAACGAGGTTGCCCCCCCTAGGAAAATTATTATAATTATAAATATTATCATCATAATAATTATGATAATTATTATAATTATCATAATTATTATAATTATTAGTATTGTAATCATCATCATCATCTTTATCATTATTATTATTATTATGATTAGAAACAGATGAAGAAAGTATTAGTTTAGTTAATCCACACCCATTCTTTTCTCCTTTTGCAGATTCAAGGCGTCCTGATATGCATACAGTGTGGGGACGAGTTGTTAACTGTGGTGAGAAAGTGCTGTCGGAGGGAGAATTTTCTAAACCTGCTAAACTGGTGAAACTACATAATAGGAACCCACAGTTTGCCCGCTTAACTTGTTCCAAGCAGAACTGGCGGGAATCTCTTGTTGTAATAAACATTTCCATGGCGGGATTGACTCGACGGTAAGAATTTTCAAGTGGTTTATAGGTTGACTTTCGGGTTTGAGCTCTAAAAAGTTAACTTACGTATTTGTCTTGTAAGAAAAACAAGAACGTTTTAAAGAATTCATGTTCTTTTGCGTTTGGAGTTGACCCCGTTTTAAAGTTTAAAGTGGAGTGCGCTTTCTAGGAACCTTAGAGGTTAACTTGATTGCTCTGATTCATCAACATCATACAAATTCAGTTTCTTTTGGACCTCTTCATCCCGTATAATAACTGGGGATAATTCAATGTTTTTTGAAGGACATACATCTCATCCTCTTATCCGGCCTCACCCCTACCTCTCCCCACTCTTACTTAAATGAAAAGGAAAAGGAAAAGGGATCTAACCCTATCCGTTAAAGGTTGTCGTGCAAACCGAGCTTAAATTGCTTACAGATAAAGTTCTCTTTTGGTGTTAGCTTCTTTTAGCAATCACCAGTTCCAATTTGCTTTTTCTACGCACATTACAATCACTACATCACACGTTACAGGAAGGGTATTCAGCACGAGTTTTTGTGATTGCAGATCTATATTTTTCTGTCAGTTTCAATTCAGTTTATCTTAAAACAAAATTGTAATTTGCAAATCAGGAATATATTGTTTTCAAGATTATTGGTGTATTGACAACGGTTTCTATTTTGATGAGAACGAAGCCAGGGTTGGACAAGCCGACCAATTATTTAACACACTGAAATGATTTTTATTTCCGAAAGTGTACCTCCTTGTATTGACCAGGGAAAGACAGAGAGACATCGCACACGAGAATAATACAATAGGGACAAGTTAGGGACAGTAAGGACTTCTTTTTTTTTTTCTTCATTTCATGGGGTTTGTATAAACGACGTTTTGAATTTTCTTGTACTGTAAAAGACTGATAACTTTACTTCCTTTGTTGCTTTTTAAGGAAGAAAGAAAGAAAGTTGTTCATGGTTTTAGTGTATTGAATTTTAGTTTTGTTTATCTTTTACTTGCAGTAGAAGGATACTCAGGCTGTTGTTGGTTCAATCAAGGTGCTGGAGATGATTTTGCAAGTAAGCTTTTATTGAAACTTAAAATTAGTTGTTTTCCTTGGCACTAAATTGATCTATCCTTCCAAACTTGGTAAATCCAAGAAAAACGTACACAGAAACGTTGTTTATTTTAATAAATTGGTTGTTTCAAATAACTTGATTTCAAATCACTCCCTTTTTCTTTTGGGGTTTTACCACTTATTTCTTGCCAGTACATAGTTACATCACCGTCGGTATAACTTGGGTATGTTATCATTTGGCCGCAAGGTTCCATAACCCTGGTAACTGAATTTAAAGCCGGAGAAGGTTTCCGCCCCATACACTTCAACGTAGGGAAAGCGGGATAAAGTTCCAAGGGCTGCCGTCATCAAAACAAACGCCTTTCACCCTGTTAAGCCCTCCTTCATTTTTCTTTATAATAAAAGTTTACTCAATTTTGGGGTTCCCGTGAACTCTTTCAATCGTTGGTCAGTTTAGTTTTCGTTTCGGATCGACTACAGTATAAGTTAAACGTTCAGACTTAACGTTAACAACAGTATAAGATAAACGTTCGGGTTCAACCTGAGACCGGATTTGACCTACGACGCACATACCTGAGAAAGTTTACCTGGGTCACCTGACCTGAACCAGCAAGTTTTGACTATAGTTTTTAAAGTTATCATATTGGGAAAAACGATATAGAAGATTAAAATCCAGAAATTAAACCCTAAAGTCACATTTTTGACGGCCAAAAAACATGGTATATATCATCAGTAAATCACTAACAGTTGTCCTTTCGCCTGCCACAAGCCATTTGTTCAGTTTCCCATCTTTCTCACTGGTTCATTACAACTTAAACATCTATAGTTGCACCATAACCAATTTCGCGTGTTAGTGCGCTTGCTAGACTATGGTACTGTTACAGCTTTTTTCTCAGTTTGCCAAAACGTTTATTACAGCATTTTCAGAAGTTTGTCAAAGCGTTGATAACAGCGTTTCCACCCGTTTACTAAAGCGTTTATTACTGTATTCTTGGTCGTTTGTCAAATCGTTTATTACAGCATTTTTAACTTTTTGTCCATGCCTTTATTACAGCTTTTTTTTGTAAAAGCGTTTATCACAGTACTTTTAGTGGTTTCTCAAAGCATTTATGCTGGCTTTTTAGTCCCTTTTTAAAGCCCTTATCACAGCACTTTTAATCGTTTTTCAAAGCGTTTATATCCTAGCCTTTTTAGTCCCAAAGCGTTTGTTACTGCATTTGTAATCGTTTGTCAAAGCGTTTATTACCGCCCCTAGTAGACTATAGTAAGTTACATGTGTGAGACAGGCAAAACTCCTGCAAGTAAACTTAACCCCACTGAAAACAAGATCGAGACGATTTCTACAAGCGCATTTGGACAAACGATATGACGCATCTTGCTTTAGGAAGAAAGAAAACATATCCGAGACGACAATGAGGAAGTAGACGAACAAGACAAAAAAAAAAAAGCATCGGAGGAGAACACGAAGAGCGAAGCAACGATGACCGAGTTCGCAGCTGTCAGAGAAGTAGTCACAAAGCGGCCAAAGCAGCAAACAACAAGTACAAGAGGTAGTGGACGTGGACGAGGAAGAGAACCGTCTGTCAGGGACATGATCTACAAAACACCAACGCTGGCCCTGGAGCTGGAGCTGGAGCTGGAGAAGGAGAAGATGAAAGAGAAGTGCGTCAAATCCAGGCGTTAATGGTAGACAGGACACTATTTCCCTGTGGAAGATCTCCCAAGACATGAAAGATTTCTTTGCCGCACACTTAGCCGAGAAGAAAAAGACAAAGCACCTCTCGTGGCGAAAGAACAGCGAAAACTATCCTTTTTCGACAACAACAACAACCTATATATTCATTCTGAGAGGAGTACTTCTAGTTTAGACAAACACGGCAATGTACGTTCACAAACCAATAATGCCGTGCAAGATGAAGAATAATAAAAACATAGGACGCAAACAGCGGTAACAAATATGAAAATGAAAGTAGTGTTGTTAGTCTTTGCTTCTTCAGTAGATTCAAGTAGTTTTATCCATACATGTTAGCTTGTTATCGCTTTTTTAATATACACATATTTACTTGATTGTTACATTTTTATATAATATATTTGTAAAGATACGACTTACAAAGAAACCAGCTTATTGTTGTTGGGGCTAGCGTGTCATCTGGATTAAATGAAGTATACCATATCATACCATACCATACCATAATCCAGCTCGTGGTTGTCAGAAGTAATGGCAAAAAAGAGAGTAAAACGCGCAAAGAGACCAAAGAAGCAAACAACAAGTACGAGTGGTCGTGGACGCTGACGGAAAAGAGGAACCGTCTGTCGAGGGCATTTTCTACACAACACAAACACTCTGGAGAAGATGAAAAAGAAGTGCGCAAAATCCAGGCCTTAATCGTACACAGGAGACTATTTCCTTGTCGAAGATCTCCCGAAATATGAAAGATTTCTTTGCCCCAAACTCAAGCCGAGAAGAAAAAGGCGATGTTCCTCAGAGGGAAAAGAACAGCGAAAACTATCCATGTCCAACAACAACGACAACAACAACCTATCCAATCAGAGAAGTACTTCTTGTTTAGACCAAAACGGCAATCTAAGTTCACAAACCAATAATGCCGTGCAAGATAAAGAATAATAAAAAAGACGCAAACAGCAGTGACCAACTCTAAAAACAAGCGCATTGTTTGAAATCATTTACTGGACGTTTCGTATGCTTCGATATACATCTCAGAACTGACCGTTAACTACTAATTTAACATCTCAAAATGTAACATAACTTACTAATGATTTCAAAACAATTAATTAACAATTAGCTAACGGTCCGCACTTCTGAGGATGTATGTCGAAGCATACGAAATGTCGAGTAATTAATTTCAAACAATGTGCTTGTTCTGTATGTCACGCCGTTTGCGTCATATTTTTGATACAGTACTTCTAGTTTAGGTAAATACGCCAGTCAAGAATGTCGTGAATATTCACGACACCCCTTCCCCCTCACCTCGCAACTTCGTTCCCAGGGCTTCTCCCTCATTTGGGGGCGGGGCTTTCCCTACCGCCCCGCCCCCACCTGAGGGAGAAGCCCTGGGAACGAGGTTGCCCCCCCTAGGAAAATTATTATAATTATTATAATTAAATTATAGTTAAAATAAAATTATTATAATTATTATAATTATAAATATTATCATCATAATAATTATGATAATTATTATAATTATCATAATTATTATAATTATTAGTATTGTAATCATCATCATCATCTTTATCATTATTATTATTATTATTATTATTATTATGATTAGAAACAGATGAAGAAAGTATTAGTTTAGTTAATCCACACCCATTCTTTTCTCCTTTTGCAGATTCAAGGCGTTCTGATATGCATACAGTGTGGGGACGAGTTGTTAACTGTGGTGAGAAAGTGCTGTCGGAGGGAGAATTTTCTAAACCTGCTAAACTGGTGAAACTACATAATAGGAACCCACAGTTTGCCCGCTTAACTTGTTCCAAGCAGAACTGGCGGGAATCTCTTGTTGTAATAAACATTTCCATGGCGGGATTGACTCGACGGTAAGAATTTTCAAGTGGTTTATAGGTTGACTTTCGGGTTTGAGCTCTAAAAAGTTAACTTACGTATTTGTCTTGTAAGAAAAACAAGAACGTTTTAAAGAATTCATGTTCTTTTGCGTTTGGAGTTGACCCCGTTTTAAAGTTTAAAGTGGAGTGCGCTTTCTAGGAACCTTAGAGGTTAACTTGATTGCTCTGATTCATCAACATCATACAAATTCAGTTTCTTTTGGACCTCTTCATCCCGTATAATAACTGGGGATAATTCAATGTTTTTTGAAGGATATACATCTCATCCTCTTATCCGGCCTCACCCCTACCTCTCCCCACTCTTACTTAAATGAAAAGGAAAAGGAAAAGGGATCTAACCCTATCCGTTAAAGGTTGTCGTGCAAACCGAGCTTAAATTGCTTACAGATAAAGTTCTCTTTTGGTGTCAGCTTCTTTTCGCAATCACCAGTTCCAATTTGCTTTTTCTACGCACATTGCAATCACTACATCACACGTTACAGGAAGAGTATTAGCATTAAACAAATACAAAAGACTACTATTCTCAATTTGGCAACATTTTTTTTGCAAAAGCAGCAAGAGTTTTTGTGATTGCAGATCTATATTTTTCTATTCCAATTCAGTTTATCTTAAACTAAATTTACTTTGCAGATTAGAATATATTGTTTTCAAGCGTATTGGGGTATTGAAAATGTGTTCTAATTTGATGAGAAGAAAGAGGGTTGAACAAGCACTTATTTAACACACCGTAAATGATTTCTATTTCCGAAAGTGTACCTATTTTATTGACGAGAAAGAGAGAGAGAGCTATCGCCCACGAGAAGAATACAATAGGGACAGTAAGGATTTCTTTTTTTTCTCCATTTCATGGGGTTTCTATAAACGACGTTTTGAATTTTCTTGTACCGTCAAGACTGATAACTTTACTTCCTTTGTTGCTTTTTAAGAAAGTTGTTCATGGTTTTAGTGTATTGAATTTTGGTTTTGTTTATCGTTTACTTGCAGTAGAAGGATACTCAGGCTGTTGTTGGTTCAATCAAGGTGCTGGAGATGATTTTGCAAGTAAGCTTTTATTGAAATTTAGAATTAGTTCTTTTCCTTGGCACTACATTGATCTTTCCTTCCAAAGTTACTAAATCCGCTCACTTGGTACTGTAGTATTGCAGAAAGTAACAGTGAATACTAAATTTATTTAAGAATACTTTGAATGAAATAAGGCTATCCTTTCATTCATTGACAAAACTGTCAAGTGTTAGGATTCCGTTGATAAACTCAGTATTAGTTCCACATTGGGAAAAACGTACACAGGAACGTTGTTTATTTTAATAAATTGGTTGTTTCAAATAACTTGATTCCAAATCAGTCCCTTTTCTTTTTGGTTTTACCACTTATTTCTTTCCAGTACATAGTTATATCACGGTAGAATTTGGGTATGTGATCATTTAGGCGCAAGGTTCCATAACCCTGGTAATTGAATTTAAAGAGAAGGTTTCCGCGCCATACACTCCAAAGTAGGGAAAGCGAGATAAAGTTCCAAGTGCTGCCGTCATCAAAAAAAACGCCTTTCACCCTGTTATGCCCTCCTTCATTTTTCTTTATAATAAAGGTTTACTCAATTTTGGGGTTCCCGTGAACTCTTTCCGTGGGGTGTGACCGTCAAACCATTGACTTTGTAAACTGATTTCCTTCGTTATTTATACGTGCTTTCCCTGTTGAGAAAATCGGCCAAAAAGGGAAGATTTATTATTTTTGGTAAATACGAAGTCGGTTGTTCAGTCAAATAACTTGATTAAGAGACACTCTCTTTTCTTTTAAGGTTTTACTTTTTATTTCTTATCAGTACATCAGTAGTTTATAAACGGTAGAACTTGGGTAAGTGATCATTTAGGCTCAAGGATTGTCAGGATTTAAGAAGCCTGATAATTGCATTTAAAGTTGAAGGTTTCCTCCACTCATTCGAAAGTGGGGATAGCGAGATAAACTTCCATGGGCTGCCGTCATCAAACAAAATCGTTTCTTCCTTTTTATCCCTCCTTGATTTTTCTTCTTTTTAATAAAGGTTTACTCCAATTTTTTGGGGTTCTTGGTTTTCCATACATACTGTTGGGATGTAAACTCTTTCGGAATGTGTAGTGTTCACGAGAAACAATGTGATTTATCATCAATTTGTAAACTGACTTTATTTGTTAATATAGGTGTCTCCCTAGTTGAGAAAGTCAGACGATAAGGGAGGTTTTTAGTACCATTCTTAAGTGGAATAACCACGAAAGTGATATGGTTAAGAAGGCAAATAAGCGCCTGTATTTTCTCTTATTGGGTAGTGTGTCCTCGAGACCAATAATGTCCAATTTTACTGTACGTGTGTTAGGCCAGTTTTAGAATACACCTTGCACGTTTTAAATAATTAATTAATTATATTGTTGTATTTTTTAAGTATGATTTGTATTAATGTGTGTTACATATTGCATACATTTAAAACGTTTCCAAGCTACGAAATTCAGCCATTTGGCTGCATATATGGTCTTTTATTAAACTATCTATCTATAAAAACCTGCTAATAATTATTCAAGTTCGTTCGTTCGTTCGTCAGTTTAGTTTTCGTTTTCGAAGCGAATACAGTCGAGGTTCAAGGTTAGGCATTTTCACAGGGATCATAGTTTGATTTTGTTTCGTTTCGTTTCGTTTCATGATATAGTTTCGCGCTTCAAGGTATTCGAGTGTTTTTATGTAAAAAGGTGGTCTAAAACAAGTTAAGATATCGTCTCAACATCTAGTACACTGAATATGAAACTAATTTTAGTATATCCCTACACCACCAAATATTTAATATCTGTTTCACTTTGTCTAAATTCTCCAAAAAATTTTTCCTTCACGGTGGTAACTTGCTCATTCCATGTAAAGTGGACACTTTGAACGGAAAGAGGCTCATCAATAAATTTTAACTAAGCACGGAGTCTTAAGGTTACATAATAATAATAATAATAATAATAATAATAATAATAATAATAATAATAATAATAATAATAATAATAATGATGCGTTGAAGGAGAAAGTGTTTGTTGAATAAGTGCAGCATAGATAAGACTTCAGAGACACCACTGTGTAGATTGTGCGGAGATGCCACTGAAACAGTACGGCACATTGCTAGTGGATGCAAGAAGCTTGCCCAGAGAGAGTATAGGAAGCGCCACGACAAGGTGGCCCCGCGGGTACACTGGGAGATGTGCAGGAAGTATGGGATAGAGTGTAATGACAAGTGGTATGACCATCAACCCTTGGCAACCGCAGAAAATGGAGAAGTGAGGATTATCTGGGACATGACTATCTACACAGACAAAGTGCTCAAAAATTAATCGGCCAGATATTACTCTAGTGCATAAAGACACACAGAAATGGTCACTTACTGACATAGCTGTGCCAGCGGACTAGAACATCACCAGATCTGAAGAGGAGAAGGTTGAAAAGTACCAGGAACTAGGATTTGAATTAAGAAGGATTCATGGAGCCTCGAAAGTCACAATAATACCTATCGTGATTGGTGCTCTTGAAAGCATACTGAAAAGGTGCAAAGACCTGGTTTGGCAAGCTAGATGTACCTGACTTCCTTGGAAGTGTACAATTATTGGCCATCCTTGGAACTGCTCACCTGTTAAGGAAAGTGCTGTGTCTCTTCTCTAAGCTACGGGGAGTTGCTGAGACACAATAAAGTAGAACACCCGACAACTGGACAGAATCGAATAATAATAATAATAATAATAATAATAATAATAATAATAATAATAATAACAATAATAATAATAATAATAATAACAATAATAATATTTAGAATTTATATAGCGCTTATAAAATTAATTCGAAGCGCTTTACGTAACTTTAAAATAGCAAATAACCTAATTTACAATAAGAATATAGAAAAGTTAAGATAATAATAATAATAATAATAATAATAATAATAATAATAATAATAATAATAATAATAACAACAACAAGAAGGAATAACAAATAAAGGAAAGAAAGAAAAATTACATTATATAAATAAATAAATAAATAAATAAATAGCTAAAACTCAAATGCCTGCTTAAAAAGATGCGTCTTTAGCCTAGACTTAAAAAGCGTTAAACTATCAGACAAACGTACATTTTCTGGTAACTAATTCCACATTAATTAGAGGCGCGTGCACTGCAAAAGACCTGAGACCATAATTCATCATATTGTACTTAACAGGCTTGAGCTTTAACGGAGCAGAAGAAGAACGCAACGATCTGGCGGGCTTATAAGTGTCTGAAGGTTCTTGCAAATAACACGGCGCAGAATCATGTAAACATTTAAATGGTAGCAAATTGATCGTAAATAATATTCTATATTCTATAGGCAGCCAGTGAAGCTCCTGAAGAACGGCTGTAATGTGCTCGTATTTACCAACTCTCGCATTGACTCGAGCAGCAGCGTTTTGCACGCTCTGTAGCTTTTCTTTTTAGCAGTTAGGGAGACAATAAAGTAACGCATTACAGTTATCAATCTTCGAACAAACAAAAGACTGAACTAAAATTCTAGATGTTTCGTATGACAGATACTTGCTAACTTTAGCAATATTCCTAAGATGGGAAAAGGAAGATTTCTAACGTTATTGTAGTGTCAGGCCCGTTTCAAACGTCGAACTTTTCATGTGTCGAATCTAATGCAAATGAGCAAAAACAATAGATTTTTCTCATTTGCATTAGATTCGGCACATGAAAAGTTCGACGCTTGAAACGGGCCTCAGACACCTCGCCAATGTTGCGCGCATAATTGGATTTATATACAGTGTCATCTCCGAGAGTGAGTGAGTCCAGTGTAAGACACCTACGAAACCTAGAATGCAGAAGAAGTAATTCAGTTTCCCTTTGTTGAGCTTCAGTTTACTGAGAGCCATTCAACTGTCAATATCCGAGATACACATCTCAATCCTGTTCTTGGTCTCAGCAAGTTCATGGGCGTCATCATAGGAGAATGTTGAATACACCCGTGTATCTTCAGCATATAGATGGAAGGAGAGGCTATGTTTGCGGATGATATCACCCGAAGGGGAAGTATACAACAAATATAACAGAGGACACCAATGCCGATCCTTGAGGAACACCACAGGTCAGTTTGCGGAAGTCAAACGAAGCACCGTGCATGCTGACAATTTGGGTACGATCCCGTAGGTAAGACTCGTACCATTCTAGCGCATTCCCCCTGATCCCAAGACGTGAAGAAAGCCTAGCGAGCAAAATATCGTGATCAGCCGTATCGAAGGCGGAAGACAGGTCAAGTAACAACAACACTACAAAGCGATTTTTTATCAATTGAAGAACCCAGCCACAGAAGTTTCAATTCAGACCGGGAGCCTGGGCCATAAGAATGCCTGCAACTGTCAAACTGTTTTAAAAGATCAAAAAGTGTTTGCAGTGAATAAATATCTGTCACAAAAAGAGTTGTATTATCGGCATATTGAATTACTTTAATTGTATACTCTTTTAAACTCCAATTCCCTTTCAGTTGGTTTGAATGTTTGATAGCATTAGCAAACAATGGAGAACTTTAAATAATTTCCCAACTGTTTCAATTTAGCGGGTATATAGGGATTTAAAGATCATTGCCGCGAAAACGAATTAGAGGGGCACTCGGTGATAAACAGTTGCGAGCTACAACGACCAGCTCAAATTGTGAATGCATGTGTAAATGTCGTAGGTAAAATCCAGTCTCGGGTTGAATCCGTTTTGACTTAGGTTAAATTGGTGATCCTCATTTTACCTCGTTTGAATATGCACTCAGATCAATTGAAGAAACTTTTACTGGAGCCTAAATTGAGCCTAAAGAAAAATTAGGGTCAGGTTAGGATTAGTTTTGGCAATCATATATGGCTTAGCCAATTATGACTTGTTATACAAAAGTAAATAATGGAAAGAACTGTGTTGGATTGAGCATGTTCATCGTTGTATTGTAGTTGTGAAGGCAGGGGACTATGGAGCTATAGAGCTTAAGTGGTAACAGTTCGAGTACTGGTCAGTGCATAGTACATTTCTTTGTTCCCTTACTATGTTGTAATGTTAAGGCCGAATGGATTATTTTGTGTATGGATACATAACCGATAAAATGGTGAGAAACATGAAGATGTGTTGAGATGCATACGACAGAGCTGGAGGGAAGGTAGAGGTGTTTTCAATCCTTTTTTGGGTGTTGATAGGTCATTTAACTTAGGTAGGTCAAGTCTAGAGTTCCCCAGGGATCTCTCCTTGGGCCGACTTTGTTTCTTATATATGTAAATGATACGCCCAATGTTACAATAACCCATTTCCGAGTTGCTGCATGCCTCGGTTTCAAAGCGAGTCCTGGTGCACAACCATTCAAATGGAAATGAGTTGCGTGTTCTTATGCAAATCAAACTAATTTCCCTTACAATAGTTGAGCACCAAGACTCACTTTGAAACCGAGACAAACAGCGACTCGGAAATGGCCCATTGGAACTACACGGGCAATGTTTGCGGAGGATTCAAAATGTTACAAGTGCATTGAATCAGTTGGAGACTTTGACATCATCCAACATGAGTTAAACAACCTTCTTAGTTGGTCGATGGCAAATCAGATGCGTTTTCAGCCTTAAAAGTGCAGCGAAAATCTGTGAGTCTCCAGAAAACGTCTTGGTCCTGACTGCTCCTATGCACTCGGTGGTACCATCCTTAAGTGGTCATCTCTATAAAGGATCTTGCTGGGTGTAAGAGTTACGAAGGATCTAACATAGTCTGATCATGTCAGATATGTGACAACTAAAGTCAACCACTTGCTCGGTTTTATCAAGCTGAAGTGTGCTGGAATTATCAACAAAACTGCACTCAAAGTGTTGTACACCACTATGGTGCGTCCCCCTCTTTGTCGTGCTTCCCAAGTTTGGACTCCACAAACACCAATGCTGAATTATAAAAGTAGAGAAAGTCCAAAGGCGCGCTTCACGCGTCACGCTTCACATACACGAATAATGAACTATCATACAAGGGTACACTGTTTAGTCTTAATCTGATACCTCTTAACTATTGGTTAGAGTATCTCGATACATTGTTTTTTCTTAAACGTAAATTAGGGTATATTGATATCTGCGTCGATAGAGATGTTTCGGTTTGAACACGGCGCTTGCGCCATGGTGCCTCTGAACTTTTCCTTAATAATGTCAATGCTAAAACATCCCTCTTTAGAAATTCATTGTTTGTAAGAATATAAAATTTACGGAATCCCTTACCTTCAGATTTTAATAAACAACATATTTAAGAAAAAGTTTAAATCATTCTACTTTTCCATGTTACGCCTTGTTTTCGATCGTGACGATACTCGTTCATATAAGCTCGTTTGTTGCAAATGCCGTAACATCAATAGTTTAACTAAGTGTAGTTGTGGATTGATATTTAATTGTCTTGCCAGTATGAACGATGTAGTCTTTCTCTCCTTTTTTTTTTTTTTTAGTAGTGGGTTGGGAATAGCCGTCAGTTTTATATTGATAGGTTGAGATTGGTGATACACCCTGTAAGGGACTTGATGTCCTACTGTTTTCACCTCCCTTAGTCGGTAAATGAATTTAAACAAAAATATAAATAAAATGGAGTGCATATTCAGCCTTGGTAAAATGAGGATCACCAATTTAATCAAGATAACTGATTCAACCTGAGACTTGATTTGACCTACAACATACATACCTGATTTTCTCGAGCCATGTCTGCCCCCCCTCCCCCCCCCCCCTTCAAAGGGAGTCTTAGTGAGACGTTTTTGTGATGTTAATTAGTTCTACTTTACATATGAATAAAAACTAATTTTCATAATAAAAACTTCGCACTTAGACTCGCGTTGAAGAGGAGGCAGACGTGAACTCGGAAATGGCCTATTTAATGCAGACTGCTTAAGTCCCTCATGTATGCTTCCCGATGTAGAAGCTTTCGATCATGTAAACCTGAACCAGTAACTTTTGACTGTAGTTTTCTTACGTTATTATATTGGAGATGACAACGCAGACTAAAAGCCAGGAGATAAACACTGGTGACATTTGATGGCCAAAAAAATGTTGTATGTCATCAGTTATCACCATCAGTTGTCCTTTCCCTCGTCCACAAGCAACTAGTTTCCCATCCCTTCCTCCCTGCCTTCCTCCCTCCCTCCCTCAGGCGCAGTACACTTTCGTGCTAGTGCTAGTGCGCTTGTTACGCTGTAGTTACAAATGCCAGTTAATTCCCAAGAAACCGTCTTTAAGTATTTGCGCGGTTGGCTGGCAAGAAAAACTGACAGCTCGTTTGGAAAACTCCACTGAAATAAACCCACTAAAAAGAGATGATCCCTAATAACAACAATTAGACAAAGAACGCTATGCATCTCGTTCAGGACTAAAGAACTGAAAGTCAGATCTATCCGGTGACAACAATGAAAGAGATTGCGGAGAGAAAGAAGACGTACAAGATGACGAAGAAGGACAAGAGGAAGAGTGAAAAGGCGATTAGCCATCTTGGAGCCGCGGTGGATTGCCAAGCTTCTTCTTTGGCGGTATTTTTGTTCAACAGTACGATCGATTTTTGCTACGATTGTTGACGCACTAACATCAACTTTTAAACTGAATACTTATAGAAAGATTTTTATGCGGTCTCTTTCACTAGTCTACGCAAGTTTTCTTTCTAATGAACATTTTTAAGTCCGTCAATCAATCTGACAAACGCGAAAAAATTCTTGGGCGTTTCCGAGGTGTTTCTAAAATCTCTCTGCAAGCCTCCGGAAGTCAGTCTTTTTTCATATATAACTTGAAAAAGTTGAATTAATAACAGTCTGAAATTTCGAACTCGGACTTGCTTTTAAACTCGATTTATAATAGCCAAGCGTATTCAGATCAGAATGACCGCACAGTATTTGAAACAGTCATTGTAATCAATCCTTTGCAACGTTTTTTGACTTTTGAATAATATGAGAAGTGTTCTTCTCACAATTTTTTTAAAATTTCGTCTGCCTTTCAAAAGCGGCTTAACATTTTTGCATATCAAAAGTCTCTTTTTTTTCCTTAATGCCATCAGTACTTCAGAGTATCAGATTTATAAGGGAGATTCCGTCGAGGTGGACAAGAAGGATAACTCTAGAAACCAATTGCAAATAAGTTCAGAAAGCAAAAACAGTCGCTGTGCCACACACACATATATATATATATATATACATATACCCCAGAAGGCCGAAACCGTACTGTCTGCAGTTATATATAATAAACTGAATAATGCAAGCATTTTGATTGGTTCTCACCTATGATCTATAAGAAGACATACGCATAGCTGAAGTGATCATATTTAAAAAAACCTTTAATCTGATTCTTTATATTAAACAGATGCCATGTTGCCTGGCGTCTATTCACCAGCAGATCACTGAAAACGTCAAAATGTGGTAGAACATCATGGACAATCTCAGCTGCCACATTTTGAAGTCATCTGTGATAAAGAGCCCATAACCTGGAGTCCTCAACTCCAGTACTTTGACTATGAAACGTCATTTTCACAGATCAAGCTATTTTTAGACAAGTTCTTGCACGAGTGACTATTCTCAATCATCATGGGTAATAATTTCTCATGCAAGACTTGTGAAAAGCCGAAAAGGTCTGGTTTCACGGAAAAATCAATCTAAAAATAACTTGGTCTGTAAAAACGCCGTTCCACAAATACAATAAAGTAGTACGTCTGAGTCATTGATCCCTGCTGTGATCAATTACTGAACAGACGACCTGAAATTGCCAGATGAAAATAAATTTAAAACTTTCCTCCCAAACTTCCTTGCCTTGCATACCAGATGAATTCCTGGGTAGTCACTACATAATCTTCGTCCTTGAACAACTTGGAATAATCGATTACTAAAGCGCTAAGTACGTTGTATTTTAATATCATGACGTTCTTGTGGTGGCTGTTTCCGCGGCTTTGCTGTGAATATATATGAACAAGTCAATGGCACCCTGGCAGAGCAAAAAAAAGCAAATAAACACAATCTCATTTGTCTTGTTTTTCTCTTGATCCTTAGCATCTTCAATTTTGCAACGTGTTGTTTTCTCCTAGACCTCTTCTCCCTCCCCCTCACGCTTCCGTGATCCATACCAAAAACCTACCCTCCTCCCCCCAACTTTCAAACTTACTCCGAGGTCGTGTCTATTTTGTAATAAAAAAAAAAAAAAGCAAAGTCAGACTTATCGGGTAAGGTTCAGTTAAAGTTGTTTAAAGCATGAGCTGTGGCTATTTCGTGACACCGGGCATGGGCGTAGCCAGGATTTTTCAAAGGGGGGGTCACACTCTGTCAAACAGAGTGTACTCGCGTTTTCGCAACCTGAATGTTGTAGCTTGTTTGAGTAAAAAACGGCTTACAAAGGGGGGTCACGGGCACCCCAGGACCCCCCCCCCTGGCTACGCCCTTGCCGGGTCTAAAACTGGTCACTTTTCAAGGGTCACTCTTTGCAGGTAGTAGTTTTCTCATTTGGTTAGTAACCGAAAACCCTCAATTTGGCCAACTCTAGACCTGAACTAACTTGGAATGCATACCCGGAGGAATCATAAATCGTTCGTCCCATATACCACTCGAGTTGGCGAGGTTTCCCAGGGGGTGTCCGTGTTCCCAAAATGACTTTCAAACTTGTTCCCAGCTTCTTGATCCCTAAAATTGTTTTAAATTGTTTCCTAAAATACTTCGACATTGTTACCCTGTTCCCCAAAACCCCAGGCTCGGGCGCAAGGTATATTAATCACGTATTGCCTTCGTTATGGTCCGGAGTGCTTCGAAAAAGACCGAATGATTAAGTTCTGTTTGTGCTTTCTTTTTTTCCCGCCGCCATTTTTACTTTTAAGCAAGAGCCGATACAACGTAGATTTGATTGTAGATTTGATTTACTTTGTACGAATCATTCTCCCGCGGAAATATGAGACTCGCCCCAGGCTCCACGAAATGGAACACAGCTTCTCTTTCGAACAAAATGGCGGAAGGAGGTCTATTTGGAGGTCTATTTCGAAGCATTCCGGTACACAGCGAAGGAAGTGGCAACATGTGATTAATATACCTCGCTCCCAATCCTGAGCCTTATTCTGTTAAATTTAAGGAACGTAATTGTCGAGATCTCGCCAGCGACTCGAGTGCTATCAAGACAACCGGTAAGTCAAATCTTAAGTTACTTAATAATTTCATTTGTTTATATTTGTATTTGTATTTTGTTTTTGGATGGTCCGTAGGGGTAGGCCGTGGACTGGCGTTTCTAAAACGAGGGTAAGGGTAAGACCAAGGGTCAGGGTAAGGGTAAGGATACGAATACAAAAAGTATGCTAAACATGCATAAAAGCTAACCTTAGGCCTAATTAGACCTAAACAAAAGTTTAACGTTAGCTTTTATGCATTTTTAGGACACTTTCTGTATTCGTATCCTTACCCTTACCCTGACCCTTGGTCTTACCCTTACCCTCGTT
>OX421453.1:40950925-40958425 GCA_949126865.1 Montipora capitata | reverse complement strand
TTTTTTTGGGAACATTTCAAGGCGGTATAAAGTGGATTTTGCGACTTCCCAGTGTGTTGACGGGATCTGAACAACCCCCTCCCCCAAATGAAATTAATTTGTGCCAGACATCTTACCTCAACTTACAGTGTACATGTAAGATGTTTGTGCTAGTATTTCAGAGCTGACAACCCTAAACATCTTACCTCAACTTACAGTGTAAGTTGTTTAAGTGCTACATTGTATTTCAGAGCTGACAACCCTAAACAACTTAAAAGCCTGCCATTTTTCACAATGTAAAAACCTACAATGTAGGTGTCAATGGGCAGGCCCTAAAATAAGAGGCCTGGAACCAAATATATACAATGTTAAGCAGACTATACAGCTAGCAATGATTAGTGTAATTTGGTGTGGTAAATAATATTCACTTTTTGGATGGCTTGCTCCAGCAGCCCTAACTGGTAATTCCATGCAGCCAGTACTCCCTTTTTATGCAGCTGTAAATGCTGGTACAACAAGAAAGGGCAAGGAACTTAGGTGTGCATCTGATCATCACGTCATGTTAAGATGCGCTTTATAAGTCACCAACTATTGTTATTATAATTATTATTATGATAATTGTAGGTGCTTAAGGAAAGAGGGAGGTTTGTGACACAATGTTGTGGTGCACTTTACATGTTATGGAAATGTAATCTTTAATCTGGTCCCTTTGTTATCAATTTATGATTTTATTTTTTCTGTTTTTTTTTTTTACTGCAGCTTGTGTGCCAGTTTAGCGCAGAAATATGATCGCAGAACAAGCTAATTACCAGGAACAGCTATAGACCCTTAAAGGTTCAAGGACTTTAGAACTGAAAAGGTAGGAACTTTGAGAATGGTATAGGGGTAATTAATTTGTTTTAATTAACTCTTTTTACGCTGTATTAAAAATTCAGCTTATCCACAGTTAATTCAACCTCTGAAATTCTTGGCGGATGGCAGGGATTGTGTAAACAGCCTTTCTCACCTCACATTCTCCTTTCAAATCTTAAATAAAATTTACTGACATGATACAAGAAAAATATTAATTTTAGTAGTTTGACAAGGGTTTTTCACTAGGTATGTAAAGTAGCTACTGAAATTTCGACCAAGATTTCTGATTTTGTAAATTTCAGTCTAAATTAAAGGATTTTTGAAATGGTAAAAATTGAAATAGCGCAAAACTAAACCAATTGCTCACTACTAAAACCAAAGTAATGCAGAAAGACAAAATCTGGAACAAAAGTAATAATTAATCTTTTCAACTAGTCACTCTCTAAGTTATGGAATCTGAAAGAACACTTTTCATTCAATTGATTCATTGGACAGGTGTATTTGTTGTCGGTAAAATCCGTTCTCAGGTTGAATCCGTTTTTACCTAGCTTGAATGTGCACTCCCTCTCCCCCACCCTCCAAAAGGATTGAAAACACTATACCTTCCCTCAAACTCTCATTGCCTTACCCATCTCAACATATCTTCTTACTGCTTCATGTCATCTTATCCGGCAGTTTCTGTATTCTTACACTTATCTCCTTAGGCTTAACATCACAACTTACTTAGTAAGGAAACAGAAGACTGTACTAATCACTTACCGGTATTCGAACTCACACCCTCCAGATCTGTAGTCCTGTGTCTTCACCAGTCAACTACAACGACGAACATGCTCAACTCAACACAGTAACTGTGTTGGGTTGAGCATGTTCTTTTTATTATTTACTTTTGTATGTATAATAACCAAAACAAATCCAAACCTGACCTCAATTTTTCTCTAGGCTTAATTTAGGCTTCTAAAAACTGTTCTTTAATTCATTTGAGTGCATATGCTACTTAGTAAAATGAGGATCACCAATTTAACATAGGTAAAAATGGATTTCACCTGAGAACGGATTTTACCGGCAACATATTCACATCACCATGGTTCCACCAATGGCAAAGCTTGTCCATCTCCAGTTTAAACCACAGTTCGCTCTGGCAAAGGGCAGTAAGTTGAAGTTTGCAGATAATGATTCTGCCAAATTATTGATACAAGTAGTACAGTAAGGTTAAGATGAGATGCGTATACACCACCGTGGGTCGTGATGGAAATGCTGTGACTTTGATTGGCACTTAATTAAGATGAGAATTGTAACAAGAGGTTTTTTTGGTTTTTATAGTATGTGCTTTATAGTTTTTTCTCAGCTGTAAAATAATTTTAGGTTTTGTTCAAACCACAATTTGAGTACAATTTGTCGGAATGAGTTTCCAACACAAAATGGTACCTCTGATGAGACTGTTATTGTGATGAGTGCTCAAGCATAGCAAAGAACTGCTATTAAAAGTGGAAATGGAGAAACAGATAGCAGAGCTGTGAAATACATTTGCAAAGTAAAGACACTGGGCCTTTGCTTCAACAAAACCCAGGAAATTGTTGCCAAGCGATGATAGAGGAAAAGAAATTTTGCAAAAGGTGAGAGGAAAGAAGACCTAGCATCATGGAACCAAGGCATTGAGGAACATTTGGAGAGGACAGTTGCGATGATGAGAGAGATTGAGCGAGAAATTAAAGCCATAGATCTCGACCGGAGGAAGAGCAAGCCAATCAAGAAGCACAAGAAGAGATTGGAATTTTGAGCAAGAAATCCTAGAACAAAAGGTGGAATTTGAGAAACAAGCGAAAGCACCTCCACAGGAACAACTTCATTTGCCTTCAGCTGCCAAGCTTCCGAAGCTTTTCTGTCACAAATTTTAGTGACAAGGTAGAGGAGTGGCTACAGTTCTGGGGAAAGTTTCCTAAATTGATTCAATAAGTCTTGCCCCCTGACCAAATTCAACTATCTAAAAAAATGTGAGAATGGATGTTGATGGGCTGCCATTCACCAAGGAAGGTTACAAGTTAAAGCGCAAAAGCAATTTTAGAAGCAGATTATGGTCAATCACCAGAAATTGACTATGCATACGTGAAAAACATAATGGAATTACCAGTACTGGAACAAATTCGAGGAAGATCAAAGAACTCTAGAAACAGCTACACTTTAAAATACAGAGTTTACATACTCTTGGTAGACTTGCTGAATTGTGAAAGGAAACGTGAGATGCACATTCAAGACAAGCTGAAAGGGATCAAAGCAGACCTTGCACAGCTGTACGTGGAAACGAGGGATGGAGGGTCAGTCGGATTTTAAAAGTCTCCTTAAACAACTTAAAAAGTTGATAGAAATCAATTCAGTTGAAGAAATAAACACGAGAAAAATTTCATGAGATCAAGTTCAGGAATTTCACACTCAAAACAAATAACACCTATACGAGCTTTCTGTAATGATAGATTAATGCTGCTAACCTTTCGTTACATGTACGTCCGGGGCCCCTTTGTTTAAGAGGTATTGCAATCCACGGAAGAATGTAAAATTTTAGTGGCTTTTTTTTTCAAGGAATCAACTGGAGGGTGAGTCGATTGATGCCTTCCTGACAGATTTATGAAACAAAGCGGACCTTAAGGATGAATTAATTTGTGATTGGATTGTTTGTTTTGTAAATAATGATACAGTGAGGGCTCAACATCTCAGAGTCGAATTGAGTCTGGAAACTTGCATTGATATCTACCAATGAAATCAGTTCAGCACACCTTAAGATTTTGACTGAAGAAAAAGTATGGGAACTACATGTGGTGAAATCAAGAGAGGAGCCGGACAAATTGGGAACCAAGAAAGAAGAGAAAGTTTTGAGAGCTGGAACAGCAGGTACAAATTGTCAGTGATGAACAGCGCTAGCCATTCTTTATCGGTGCTATGGGCTCCAAGTTACAGACAAAGATTGGAATGTAAATTTTCAGATCAATAACTGTGCCATACCATTTAAGATTGACACTGGAGCTCAGTGTAATGTGATGCCAAGAAGTGCCTGTAATGAAGCTGGTATTGTAACCAGAATTCAAATCAGAACAATCGGAAAGACTGACATGGTAGTTTTTACCAACTGAAGATAGATACCATGTGATGGAGGTTCAGGTGGTTGAGGGAGATGTCATGCCATTTGTGGGGTGGAAGACTGCCACAGAGTAAAACCTAGTAAAGAGACTGTTTACTGTAAGGTGTAGCGGTGATGAAGATCCCTAACCTGAAATACTCAATAGGTACTGAGGTCAGTTCGGTGGTATTAGCACTCTCCCTGTTGAATATGAAGTAAAGATTGATGCAACTGTCACCCCTGTAGTCCACACAGTAAGGGACAAGGTGAAAGCTGAACTGGACAGAATGGAAAGAATTGTCATGATCATAACTAAAGTTGAGCAGCCCACAAAATGAGTAAGTCCGATTGTAGTAGTTGTAGTGTCCAGGTCTCCTATCCCCATGAGACCTGAGGAGTGTTTTATGAGCACAGCGTGTTTATAGATTTATATACTAGAGATTTAATTAGCAATTGTAAGAGTGTTCTAGGTATATAACGTGTGTAAAATTAATATTTAGAGTGTATTTATCCATTAAAGAGAAGTTGGACACTACATGTACAGTGTCCTTGGCGATGAGGATGGATATGAACCCATGCATGCAAATCACATTGGATTTGCCTACATAGTTCGATCCGACTCGGAGACAACATTCTTCCCAAAACAGAGCAAAAGCAATATGCTGATTCCAGCATATGATCCCTGAGCATATACGGTCATAGGCATAAACTTAAGGGAACAACATGTATGATCACTGTGAAGAGGGGGAAGGAGATCAAAGTATGCAATCCTTCATATTGCAAGGTACTAAAGTACGCAGAAGAGGATACTTTAACAGAAGTATGCGAAAGAGGATGATGACGTTGCCGATTGGGAACCGAGTCAGGGTGGCTCCCAAAGGGGGGACCCGCATCTTGAAGTTGAAGGTGACTCGGCAGCAAGGGACAGTGCAGAGCATGGAGCAAGTGCAGCACAGAGTGAGTGGCGTGTCAATACCAGCTCTAGCAGAAGCCCGCATATTGATGCAACCCTGAACGTCTACATGGAACACTATTTACAAAAACTTTGAGGCACAATATCTTAAAGGGGAGATGTAAGTTCCAGGTCTACTAGGAACTAGGAAATGTTTTATATGCATGGCATGTTTATGGATTTACATGTAATAAGCGGGTGTAAGTTAGAGTGGTCTAGGAATATAACGTGTGTAAATATTTAGAGGGTAATTATCCATTAAAGAGACTTCGGACAGTAACAATAGTGAAGAAGCCAAAAATTAATGGTGATGCTAGCATAATTTGGTCTTGATCTGGTGGATTTAAATAAAGTGGTGAAGAGAGAGCATTATCCACTCAACAGTGGAAGAAGTACCGGTAGCAGCAAGTCTTTCAGAAGCCAAGGTTTTCTTTACACTTTACACGTCGGGATTTTACCAGATCTGGGTGGCAGAGGAAAGCACCTGGCTTACCACATTCAACATACCTTTTGGCAGATTTAAATTTGAAAGGTTACCGTTTGGTTTGGTGTCAGCCTTTGAAATATTCCAGAGAGCCATGACTGAGATGTTTGAGGACATAGAGAGATGTGAGGTGTGGGGCAAGAAATGTCCAAGAGCGTGATCTCACTTTACAGAAGGTGTTGCAGAGGGAAGAGAAAACTGATTTGAGGTTCAATGAGGAGAAATTGTCGTTACTATTAAATGCAAGTTCCACAAGCAAGAGGTCACATATGTGACCCTCCATGTGACTTAGATGCTAAAGGTGATACATGTAGCATGCTCACAACACGGTAACACAGCACTCCAAGCGTGTTCTGTATTACAGGTATGCGCATATTTTATAATGTGGAATACAAAAGAGGGCACACTTGGCTTTGTCGAAAAAACTTAGCACGCCAAATTCTTTGTTTCCTCAGTGTGTCCAGTGTCACACTTAGCGGGCATAATTTAACACACTTAGTGTGCAAAATTTTGCCTGCTATAAAGCTGAATTGTAAATTTGAAGTATGCTGCGGCAGCATGCAACCAAAGTGTCTCGAGAGATTGATTGGAAAAACCAACTGTTTTCATGTTATGAGACCCAGACCAAAACAATTCGAGCAAAAACGTGTTCACTAACACGTTTTTAAGGTACAAACCATCCTTTCTTTTCATTTTGGTTGCTGCAAGGAAAAGTATTAGGTTTCTTTTTCACATGTCGGCAAGAGGCTCCCGTAAAATGATTGTAAATACGGTATCGTGTCATGGCAAACACTGAAAAAATCATATCTTCAGTTTTCCGGGACATAATTCACTGATTCAAACAATGAAATGCTCTCTGTTCAAAGAAAATATTTTTTTACAAACTTTCTATGATATGCCAATCACATTTGTTTGATTTTTCTGCAAGGAAATAATGGGGTGTTTTGCACATATATATGGCAAGAGGCCACCTTGAAATGATTGTAAATACCGCGTCACAGCAAATGCTGAAAAAAATTTTATCTTTGGTTTTTTCGGGAGATACTTCACTGATTCAAATGATGAAATGCTCTCTGTTCAAAGAATTTTTTTTTTACAAACTCTCTATGATATACTGACTTGCAAAACAAACTCTTGTGTGTGTTGTTGAGGGGAAGATTCAACACCATGGTTATGACTGGTGATATACATGTACAGGAGGCTTTCCTGTACGTGGGTGACTTAACTTCGGGATTGACTAATAGTCATGAACACCAAGGAATTGAAAGGCAAAGCAAAGGCAATCTTCAAGGATTTGTTTTACCCTGCATGTACAAATGGTATTCAACCATACCAGAACTTGAGTCAGCAGTGAAATCTTCAACAACAGGAGAAGCGACTTACACCAAGTATCCTGGACGAGGGTTATTTCTAGCATGCTTGGCCTACAATGGGTTAAGGAATGAGATGCCTTGAGTGTAAATTTGCCGACTTAGGATACCACGGCAATGAAGAGAGGGATCTTAGCCAAGCTACAGCTGTATCAAAGAATTACGACCCCCTGAGACTGGCTTAACCAGTTACTCTTGTGGGCAAGTTACTTCATCACGCAGTGTGCGACAGCAAAATTGCATGACCTGTGAAAATACCACAAGCCCTGTTCAAGTCTTGGCATGTCTGGGAAGCAAACTGCCCCTGAAAATTGAAGTACAGAGATCCGTAGCTGCTCATCAAGAAAAGATATAACTTCATTCATTTGGAGATGCATCTGCAAATGGAGTATCAACCTGTGTCTATGCGATCGTTTGATATGGTTCAGGGACCAATCAAGGATTGGTGGCAGCCAGATCAAGACTTTCCAAGCAAGGACTGACCATCCCCAGGCTTGAACTGGTAGCTGGTTACACGGCCACAAACCTACCAGCTAATGTGATAGTGCTCTGGAGGGACTTCCCATAAGCAGCACACACTCCTGGTCAGATATCTCGGGTTGCTCTATACTGGATGAGAGGACAGGGGGAGTTAAAGCAGTTTGTGGCAAATCGCATCCAGAAAATCAACAGTGTCCCAGAAGTAATGTGGTGTTACTCTCTGACAGCGGAGAATCCTGCCGATGTTGGAATTTGTGGTGGAATGGTCCAAAGT
>OX421453.1:40940925-40945925 GCA_949126865.1 Montipora capitata | reverse complement strand
AGAGCACTGGCCTCCCACCAATGTGGCTCAAGTTCGATTCCCAGACTCGGCGTCACATGTGGGTTGAGTTTGTTGGTTCTCTACTCTACACCAAGAGGTCTTTCTCCGGTTTCTCCGGTTTTCCCATCTCCTGAACATTTGCCTTGATTTGTGTTAACTTTTAATTTCAGTACACAGTGTCCCCAAATTAGTGCTCCAGCGCTAGAACTACTAGACACTTAACATGTTGCTTTGCTTTCCTTTTTGGGAGTTATCACAGGTGATGATGAGCTGCTGAGAAATTTAATACAAGTTGAGGGTCAACTTGTACTTGGTCATTGTCAATCTTTGTGGAGTACTTCGATGCCATAGTGACTGCCTGGGCACATCGTTTGAATGAGTAATCTGTGGCTTATGTTCCGTTCATTGACGATAACATCTTCTACCTGACGCTGTTGGCTGTGTCAGCATTGACATCACTATTGGCGTTTACACCATTCATGATGTTCCTTGGGTTATTTTCAGTATCGAGACAAAAAGGGTTGTGGGTAGCCAGAGTACTGAGGATGGTCACAGTGTCCTTCATATCTCTTGTCTGTCTTCCCTTAGGCATACCTTTGTTCTGTTCTCCAGTGTAAAATTTAATTCCTCTCAGCTCTTGCATGGTGTTGTTTGTTTCGGCACACGAAGACATAGATACCAGCCAGATAAGAAGTTGCTGGTCCGTTGGGCCTCTCCCTCTTGTCAAGCCTCCACTGGTCTTCAGGCTTCTCATAAGAACCTGTTCGATGACTACATGTAGGTCTATCGATAATCCGGCCCAAAATCGATCACTTCTTCCTACTACATGAAGACTTGGTAGACATCCGGGTGGTCGGTGCGTTGGTCTGTCAAAACTTTCTTTTGGTATGGTTAGGATATCTTCAATGGCATAATTTTCTTTTTACTATCCAAACAAAAAGTTTAAAAATAAATGAAATTCCTTCAGCATATTGGAAGGGAATTACTCTAGACTTTTTAGTTTTCAAATTGAACTCAAGTGCAAGATTTGCAGGACGCATGCTTTCTTTTTTAGTTCATACAGGTAAGTGGGTGAAAACATTTCCTTCAGCATTTGTGGATATTTTCGCCAATTTCATAAAATTTGATGCGATTTCTGGACATTTGCTTTAAGTTCTGAGGGAAAATAGATGATTTACTAAAGTGAGTTAAGACAAAAAAAATAATGCAATGTAAAGCGCGAAGCAATGTGTGAAAAACAGGTTTTTCACCAAGGTGAAATTCATTTTGGAAGTCTCTACTCACGTCAAATTATATTTTCCTGAATTATATAATCTTGGGACATGACATTTCTGTTACTTTAAGACAAGTGTAAAATTGTCCTTTTTAAGTTCTAACTTCGCTTGTGGAAGACGTAAATTCTTCTCTTTAAATACTTCACTCAGATCAATAGCCAACCATTGACAACAGTATTTTAAAGGTTTTACATGTACTTCATTTTTCTGATTTAAGAATCTTATAAAGAATTTATTTTATTTAATTGGCATTTACATGCACTTAACTAGGAAGAAAACAATAAATTTTCTCAATCTTTGCTAGCCCATGCTGCACGTGGTTTTCAACCCAAGCAAAACAACATGCTCACAACAAATGAGCAACCTTGTTTGCATGCTGAGCAAATTAATACATAGTTACGTACAAGTAATATTAATGTCAGATTGAGAGACTGGGATTTGAAAATCACACCGTCACTGATTAGTTGCCATCTACATGTACACGGTAATCAAAGTTGTGGAATAGCCTGCACTTTCCTATTACCTTCAGTGGTCCTTATGTAATGCAAAATTAACAGATTATACCCACAGGTAATCGGCCAGAAATTACGGTAGTCTATTTTAGGGCAGTTGATTTGGGTAGCCCATGGACTGGGGGTCATTGTTTTCAACTCCCCCAAGACTAAGGTCCCCAGAAAAGATGCAACTTCACAGATAGTAAACTGCTCATTGGGAACAGAAAAAGTAATGTCTGACACAATAATTGCAAAATTTTAGGTAGTTGTGAAGAACAGCTCACATTCACCGACTGACGGTTGACTGTCAACCGACTGTTGGCCCACAGTCGGCCAACAAACAGCTGAATTGTTGGCCGACAGTCAGACGTTTGTCGGCCGTGTCGGTACACATAAGTTGTCGGCTACGACATTTCGTAATTATTGTGCTACTTATGACGAAAACCGCATTTGAAAGTTACACTGTGCACTGTATGGGAAACAGTAATGTCATAAAGTTTACATTTATTCCCTTAGTTTCACTCTTGATCAAATGAGAATCTTTGTTTTCTTACTTTCTGAAATGGTAAGAAAGAATGTTGGTGAAAGTCAACCGGTGTAGTAAAATTTTCCTCTGACCGCCGGCTACTCTGCCTTGATTTTCACTCAAACCCTTGCAAAAAACAAGAGTGACCGCTGCTTACATTGATTAGCCCAAGCATCTATTTTAAAAGTTATTGAAACGATTGTGACTGGATCCTGGAGAGTGCATCTACTAGATATTAATAATATTTTCATCTCCAGGCACATGCATATGAACTACTTCTTTTAAGTGAAAATGCATGTGGCATATTCTGGACCACTTTATTCTAGTTTGGGGACATTTTGTGAGAAGTGGGACTAGTGGCTTCTGGTTTGTTTCTGCAATGATGAATTTACCCACGATATAGTCACTGCACCGCTCACTCCCCCAAGTCAATGTAAAGGGTCTCTTGTTCAATTTGCACATATGTGCATGCTTTGTGGGTGAGTGCCTCCGATATAAATATGACTGGTCTCCAGCTTTAGTCATCTACCTTTAAATTTGAAGAAGGATGCCACATAGTCCAAAGGTAGATGAATCTATGGATATCTTGGTTTCTCTGTTAGGGTTGTACAAAGCCAGGTGGTCTTGTCAAGCAAGACTTGATTTCTTGAACTTCTTTCTCTTGTGGTGTTCCCCAGACCCACTGGCTCTCTTTTTGCATTTCATCAGGAAGAGGCTATGTTTTGTCAGCCAAATGTTTTGTAAACTAACCCATGTGGTTTACCATTCCAATAATTGTTATTAATTTGTTGATAAGCAATATTCGGTGGAGGGTAGGTACCAATTGAGAGCAATGCAGGCAATAAGCTTGAAATATTACATAAATCTTTGTTACTCCCCAGAATTTATCGAATTTTGATAAATTAGACTTGGACTTGGACTTGGACTTGCTTCAAGGGTGCACTGTTGGCATCCATTGAAACCTCTCTAAAGCTGACACCTGGGGTTGTTCCTTCTGGTGTCTGGTGTTGGGACAAGGTTGAATTAGACTATGATAGTATAATGATCTCCATAAGCAGTGCCTCAATGTTTCTTTTAGGAAATATACTTATCCCGATGAGGTCATTAACCAAGACAGAAATCTTCTTTGATATGTGGACAAGAATAGAGCTCTACCAAGGTAGGATCTTGCTCAATAATGTTTTAGTGTTGTTCTGCATTTGTGACCCTATTTGGGAAAAGCAGGCTTAACGAAAATAGCGTTGAAGCGTTTTTTCGTTGTAATGCGTTTTCAACGCATTGAAAATGCGTTGAAGAGCATTTCCAATGCGTTTTAAAACGTTGGCAATGTTTTTCAACGGAACCGAAATGCGTTGCAAATCCATTTCAAAATCATTTCAAAACATTGTCAATGCGTTGTCAAACATTGACAACGCGTTTAATGAAACCGCCACGGGTCGTTTGGAATCATTCATAGCACCGCTGCTATTTAAGTTACTACGAAATCTTTACAACGAATTGTTAGCAACTCTAGCACGTACGTATCGGTTTGAATTTGAGCAGAAACAACAAATACATGGAGTTTTCCTGTAATTTTGCAGAGAACGCGCCTAAGTGTAAAACTCAACTATCCTATGGCTGCTGTTACTTACCTTTTTGGCTTCAGTTCTTACGGTCTGATGAACGAAATTACGGCGGTAAAAAGACTGTCTGATACATGCGTGTGTTTCAAATGACATTCGATTTGAACAATCGATCGGGTCTCAAATTTAACTGAATTCAAATCAACCGTTCCTTTGTGAAAAACTTTAATATTATTTTTGGTATTACGCTTTATTGTTTATCGTTTTGACAAGAGATATTGTGTACGTGTATATACATTTACTGTGCAGTGTAGGATTTTTATAATAGAAATAACTGGCTCCAATCCTTGTCAAAATTAATACTTTTGCCATCGGCGACTGGTTTGAGAGAGCCTTTAAATTAAATATACATCCCTAAATTGTAGAAGGACATCGGACAAAACTCGCGTTCCGTACAGTACGTAGGTTATCAACGAAAATGGATGAATACAGGAACCTTGGTAACTCGGGTAAGGACTCGCGCACGAAACATGTAAAAATCAACACTGTGGTTGTTCGGAGTTGCCTGCATGCAGTGTCCTGACATGAATTAAATTAAAACTTGTTGCCTAACACCATACAAATAGCTGCATATTTAAAGTATCTTACGGGTGTCAAAACCTATAGGTTTCCACGATATTTAAGGACGGTTTAATAGCGCTAACCATGCTTCGTGCAACCCGGGCCTGTAGTTTCTTGACGATTCCCACAAGTAGAAGTGTGACATTCCACAGGCAAAGATGTGTCGGCAAGTTCTCTTGTTTCCGGAATGAAGGACAGATACTTCATTGTTTTCATCTTTAAGTCCACAGATAATATTTTGGCTTCAAATACCACTGCTCCTTTCCGTTCCGCGAATCTCGTTATACATATGCACGAGATTGCTCGTACCCCCAACATGTTTAACTCCTCTTAATGTTTACGTTACAACGAGTGCCATCTGACTTGGCCCAATGACCAAATTGCTTTGTGTGTTCACAAGTCTTTTTTACGCTCAAGGCATTACATTCTCAATTATAAACTCTATTTTGACTGACCACTCTACTCCACTAAGTAAATAGTTCACCCTGTGGCCAAAATAGATTTGACTTAAAATAAAGAACAC
>OX421453.1:40918425-40938425 GCA_949126865.1 Montipora capitata | reverse complement strand
GTTTCCACTGGTAGAAACAATTATCAACCTATTGACCCAAATGCGTTTTGTTCCCATTTCTCCAGCAGAGATATCACTGCTTTATTAAAAGTACTGAACCATTTTTCTTCTACCACCGTATAACAAATTTAGAGGCATAATTTTTCCGGGAGGAAGGGGGGGGGGGGGGGGGGGTGTCAGAGAATTTTAGGATGAGTTTCAAGGGAAGGGTCATTTTATTTTTGTTGCTGAAAATCTCCACCCCCTCCCCCCTGGTAACTTCTGACAATTCCCTTATTGAAGGTTCCTTTTTTTGCTTTGTTGCACGAATTGTTACAACTTGTAACAAATGTGTTTTCCCAGAGACTGGAGTTAAAATTTGAAGAATTTATCAATGACATTATTCAGCGAAGATCATTAGCTTAAACAATATTCTTTCTTGACTCCTACTATGTATGTTTAGTCTTTGAATAGTACTATCTGCATCAAAGTAAAGCAAATTTAACGTTAAAAAAATCTGAGCAATGGCTTCCGACAAACATATTGTGCATGAGTACAGATATTTTTGCAACATCGTTGTGACCTGTTGTAAGCTTTTCATTTGGCAAGTGTGGTAGGATGCCGAACAGTGCTTTGCCCAAATGCATTTATAGAGTTAAGGAGAGGAAGGGTGCACAGTGGCAAGTGTAACTAAGGTGAATTGAGCAGTTTCCATTCTGCATTTTGAATCAGTTTACATTTTTTTGTAATGATCGTTTTAGATGATTCCTGTTTTCAAACAGTTTCACTCAGGTTCCTCGACTAGCGTCCTTTAACTTTGCTTAAGATTTTAACCAAAAACTTAACATGTAACCAAGCGCTCCCGTTAAACCCCACGCTATTGGCCACATGGGATAGATTCGCTATTCAAATCTAAACGAGGGCTCTCTTGTCCCCTCGTTCGTATCCTGGCCTGCGGGGTGGGCCCCTCTGCACTCCAGGGGTTTTGCCTCAACCTAGTCCTTCACGCAGCCAAAATATTACATTTGAAAGCAGGAACGCGAGTAATCTGGACCCGAAATTAGAAATAATTAACAGGCATTTGGCATTCTCTACGTCTAATTGTGGAGTCCGGCAGTGGGTGAGTAAAGCAGTAATCCATTTTCAGTGTTGGTCCTTCGTGAGAGCAAATCTTCCTTCGGGTTTAAATTACCCTACATCAATTCACCTTTGATGCAAGCAAATCTGCGTTAGTAAAGTCTGGTTAACCTTGCTTTGAACAATTTATCGAATTCAGGTCCTTCCTTTAAAACTATAAAGTAAGAAAGGTTTCGTTCACGTTCTTTCTATGTATATTAATGTTTCCTGTCTTGAAATTCGGTAGAACGCTTCCAATTTTGTTTACCCTTATAAGCAACCCAAAGCCCTCATACTTAATCGCGAAATGATTCTTGCT
This sequence comes from Montipora capitata, assembly GCA_949126865.1. Taxonomy (NCBI): domain Eukaryota; kingdom Metazoa; phylum Cnidaria; class Anthozoa; order Scleractinia; family Acroporidae; genus Montipora; species Montipora capitata. Next base: position 40,937,011 of record OX421453.1, on the reverse strand, counting down.
TTTCAACAAGTTAAATTAAAATAGTCTGATATTGGTTTTTGATATAGGGAACTGTAGCATGAGCGGAGTTAAAATGTTTTAAAGTTGCGAACGTTTGTTAGTTTACATGGTGCGATATGTTCCATTTCATTAAGCAGTCATACATTGCATTGACTTTGAAACGCTTTAAATTTTCCTCTTCTCGATTTTGACCTATCTTTTCATTTATCGCAGTTTCCGAATTTAAGAATGCACGGGCTGTTAAAACGTTTAGTTCTTCAAGTATTTCTTCTGGACAGCGCTGACATTATGCAAAATATTTTTTTCTCATTTCGATTGTTGTACAATTCATTCAGTTCGTTCCCAAAAGAGTCAACTTGTTTTTTGGCACCTTAGTTTGGCATAATTAAGCGTCCACATGTAGGTCAGATTGCACCAATGAAAAAGTGTCTTGCTTTTTTGACACGTTTGTGCTGAAATGATACGTTCAATCGGGAACCGAGTAAGATATATTTTAATCCACAAACATTTGTGTCTTCTATTGCAGTTACACGGCGTTGTGATGTGCGTACAGCCTTTGCTGAATGCAGGTAGTGTGTACGTGTGATTTATTGCTTTAACGTTAATAAAAAGTTGAGTTGAGTTGAGTTGGACGAGTTGACTGCGATTGGAGGAAGTGCTGTCGGACGGATAATTTGCTGTGTGAAGCCCGCTAAACCAGTGAACCCCTTCATCACGGGAACCCGCAGTAGAATTGACAGATAAATGTACATGTGCTTGGTTCGTCTCTTGTTGTGGTAAACACGTTTATGACTTGATTGACTCGACGGTAAGAATTTTCAAATAGTTTATACGTTGAGTTTCGGTTTTGACCTCTAGAAGTTAACTTACGTTTGTCTTATAAAAAGAACAAGTTCAAATTTAATGGTGAATTCATGTCTTTTATCGTTTGGAGCTGACCATGTTTCGAAATTTCGGAGACCGCTTTCTGGAAACCTTAAGGTTAACTTAATAACCTTATTATTGGGATTTTGACGTCGCCCCTTAACTAAGTACATCCAGATAAACCAATATAGGGACAAGGGTATTGAATAAAGGAGTCATTTTCCTTATCCGGTGATGGTATTTTCCAGTCCGTAAATGATTTCTGTTTCCGAGTGTAACTATCTGCCCATAGAGACTTCAAGATGCTGAATACATCGCAAAACGATTTTGCTATATGGCACGTGAGAAGAATGTAACATAGTGTGTTTGACATTGGCACTATAGGGGCAGTAAGGGTTTGTTTTGTCTTCATTTTATAATTATGGTGTTCTTTGCATAAAGAACGTTTTAAACTGTTTTGGCATGTACTGAAGGACAGATAACGTTAATTCATTTTTTCTTCAAAAAGGAAGTTGTTCTAGTGTGTTGAAACTTAGTTTTGCTTGTATTTTTCCTGCAGCAGAAGGATACTATTGTTGCTGTTCAATCAAGGTGCTGGAGCTGATTTTGCAAGTAAGCTTTTAAATTTAAAATCATAGGTGTTTGCTGTGACACACATTAGCATACTGAATTTATTTAAGATTTCTTTGAGTGAAATAAACCTTTTCTTTCCTTCAATGACAAAATAGTCAAACGTTAGGATTTTGTCGATCAACTCAGTATTTATTTAGTTCCACATTGGGAAAAACGCAGGAACTTTGTTTATGTTAATAAACTGGTTGTTTCAAATAACTTGATTCGATGAAAAACACTCTCTTTTCTTTTGGGTTTTACTATTTATTTCTTACCAGTACATAATTATGTCACAGTAGAGCCTGGATACGTTATCATTTAGGCGTAAGGTTTTAATGACTGTAATAATTAAATTTAAACAGGGGTCGCGGAGAGGGAGGGCTGGGGGCTATAGCCTCCCTCCCCCCCTCCCACTTTGTTTTCTCCTAAACCTCTTACCCTCCCCTCACACTTCCGTGATGCATACAAAAACCTAGGTCCCCCCCCCCCCCCCCATTTCCCTCGTACTTTCAAACGTACTCCGCGGCCCCTGTTAAAACAAAAGTGTTTCACCTTGTCAAGCCCTTTATTTTCTTCTTTATAATAACGGTTTACTCCATTTTGGGTTTCCTGATTTCCATACATACTATTCGGATGTGAACTTTGTCGGAGCGTGTAGTGTTCACCAGAAACGATGTGACCAAACATTGATTTGTACACTGTCTTTTTCGTTTATAAAGGCGCCTCCCAATTCGGGAAAATCGGACCATAAGTGAAGTATTTAAAATCGTTTGCTTGGAGGAGGCTCAAACCAGTTTTAACACTTTCAACAAACTGTACTATTTACTGGGTTGCCAGTATGGTAATCCCAGTCGGAAAAATGGGTAATATTTGGTCGTTTTCCTTTTTTCTTTTTTTTTCTTTCCTTTTTTTTCCGTGTCGGTAACCGTCTTGCCTGTCACTCTCCTGCTAAGTGGTGTCTGTGCATAGAGCCTTCTGTGTGTATTTTGTTAGGATCGAGAGGGTAGTGGAAATGCGTAGATTTCTCTGGTGGACACAGTAGAATATTTAACTTAACCTGCAGTGGCGTCGAAAGTCTTGTGACGCGAATGGCGTTTTAGTGGATCTTTAAACAAAATATACCCTATGGAGCTCAATAATGGAAAGCCAATCGGATAAACAAGAAAGGCGATAAAAAATAAATATCTGGAATCTTAAAAGCGACGAGTAATGGACTTCGACAACAATCTATCCCACGTCGAGCCGAAATCAAAGTGAGCTGTATTTCTAATATTTTACCAAGGATGCTGTCATGTAGAACACTGAAACCAAATGGAAAATTCTCTGGTAACTTATGGGTTCAACAAAGGCAGAGAACGAATCGAACACCTTAAGTGGATAATTGTATAATTTTATTTTTACTCGACTCTGCACAGTCTTCTGGTAAAAAAATAATAGGAAATGTGACAGCCAAGAAATATTTGAAAGAAAGCTTGTTATTTTGTGCTTCATTATTCAAGGAAACGGTTCTTCATGGAAAGGGTTTGATCCTGAAATTTATTTTGTTGCAATATTGCGTATGGTAATTTGACACGATACGTAATGAAATAGGAAGGGGTTTTTGCCTCTAATAGCAAATATGTTGTTTGTTTCAAAAAAAAAAATTTTCGCTGGAAAAGGTGGCCTTTATGAATTCATTACGTTTTATAATTTGCGAGCTGAACTGGATTGCTTTTATGGCAATAGTAAAGAATTTTCGTGTCAAAATGAGGTTAGCGTCTTTCTGGTGTGTTAACTTAATTAAATATACCATGTGCGCCTCGTGAGCTTGTTTTTGCCGTCTGCTGTAACCTTGATTTCCACTCTCAAAATTAACTCCACAACCTACCTTTTGCATAGAATAAGATTTTAGAATGATGTTCTTGTCTTCTGTGGTTAATGATTCGGAAGCATTTTGTGAAAAAATATTTATAACGGGTCACACGCGTAACTTGATCGCCCGATTATGCATAATATCCACTTGGCCTTTTGACATCCTATTGAAAAAAACTCGTAAAATATTCGCGGACCGGTCGATTTCTCTGAAATTTGAAAGGATGACGAATTGAGAAAGATTTTTCACAATAACTAAATTCCTGTGTTAAGCATGAGAATTCGACGAAGAGGTAAATGCGACTAAATTTGTTGCGTGCGTTGCTATTTTTGGTGTGCAAATTTTAACACAGAATATTAAATTATGAAAAAATATCTACGGATAGATCGTTAAAAAAAATCTTTATTTTTAACGGTTATTTTAACAAAAAAGATGCAATGCTTGGTCAGATATTATTATATTATTATTATTATTATTATTATTATTATTATTATTATTGTTATTATTATTATTATTATTATTATTATTATTATTATTGTTATTATTTAATATTTGAAAGAAATTTCGCAGGAATCGGGACGCGGTGAAAATGAGTTAACAAATTTGCATACGTGCGTTGAAATGTGATACGCGAAGAGAAAGGAATTTTTTTCTCTGTGACAAGTGATTTTGTCATTGTAGTGCAAATGAAGTTTATTTGGGAAGCCAACAATATCTCTTTAACTACCTGGTTAATCCAATTTGTTGCTACGACTTGCTAGTGCGAAGATTGTTTACATGAAAGTCACGCTTTTTGCGAATTTTGTGGGTCATGAAATTACATTATTTGCGTGACAACCCAGTGTACGCTTTATGGAGCGTCTAGTTGGAAGGATTGATTCTACCAAACCTTTTCACTTAATAATAGTGTTATGATACCAAATGAGAGACCAATAGATGCTTAACAAGATGCACTTATAATGTGACGTAACCGGTTACCATGGGTAACCACTTCACGAAAGAAGGGTAGGCTGTAATGGTAAACAAAAGAGCCATCTAAAACCAACCTGTATTTTGTCTTTAAACGCAAATATCTGAAAATCGAACTTGGTGACCCTCATTGCTAGTCGTGGAAACGTATAAACGACTATCGTTTGGGGTCAGAATATGCAAATTTGTCTGTCACTCACACAGATGTAAACTAGTCGATAAGTCAACAACCAACATCGATTTTTTTCAAGATATGCCAATTTTTTTTTACTCACTCAGTTGAATTCAAATTGATATGGCGACGATCGATATCGATTTTCCGCGCTTCAGTTTCCGAAGTAATGCCCCAACGTAATACGTTGAAATATTCTTCGACTTTTCTTCGTTCCGACGGGATTGATACTTGTTTCAGTCAGCTTATGTTACCAAGCCATTGCTCCATGGGATACTAAAGGTGTCACTGTGCTATGTGTGTTGAAAATGAGAGACATTTTCTCGTCGATCCGCCAAGTTCACAGGTCCACTCGTATTAGCAAAGGAGCACGCCGTGAGATTTCCGTGGACAGTGACAACTGTGTTCACCAAAAGGAAACTACTGTTCTTTTAGTTTGTTATTATTTCACCATCCTAGTGGTTATATTCGATACCTGTAAGGTGTGTTTGTAATTTATTTAAAAGCCAAAAGCCCCTAAATGTAAAAGACGGGTATAAAACCACGCGCTAGCTGTTTACAAAGATGAGAAATATCCAGATATTTTCGGTATCACATTGATGTAGTTGAACAGAAACATTCCTTTACGATAAGAACGTAACACGAATTCATTCTTTCCTCGGTAAATTGCTATCCTCTGGTACTTTATAGGCCTTTAGCAACCTCCTAAAATGTTTATAGGAGCCAAAAACACCGGTTGGCGATTATTTTCACCTGACTCTTTTGCATCTACAAAATGCAACATGTTTCATGAGCCGTTCCAGATTTCGTGAAAGGTTGATGAGTTTTGGAAACAATCCTTGTCTTTACTTATCGCAAACTGAGGCTTTCGTACCTTTCAGATATTTGAAAATAACCTGGTGTAGCCTGCCAATGATAACGCATTCTTTTTCGATAACAATCAAACACGAATTTCATATGGTGCCATAACATTGCCATTAAATGAAAAAATAATACATTTCCTCCAAATTGTTGAAACCGGTTTGAGCCACCTTAAAAGGGCTAATAATTATTCAAGTTCGTTTTCTTCGAACATCTAGTCTTTCTTCAACGACAATTGATATAATGATATATCCCTACTTCACCAAGTATTTTGTGATCGTTTCAGTTTGATTTCTAACTTATCAAATAAGTTTTTCTTGGTTGTAACTTTTTCATCAGTTTTCGAGAAGACACCCCCTGAGGACAAACGTTGGCTTATCAGTTCACAGCAGTGAGTCTTTATGATGCAGGTAAAGGACCAAGCCATAATTGTTCCGACTTAAAATGGTTTATTCTAAGGCCAACACAACTTTCAAGTTGTTTCAGAAGGTCAAAAAGTTCTTTAAGTGAGTCAATATATTTAAAAAGACGTTTGGTGTGCGCACAGGGAGACAACCCTAAGGATGCGAGAGTGCCTGACGTCATGTTATTTTGAGACAGTTGTAACGGCCGATTCAGCTGATCGAGGAAAATGTTCCATAAGAACTTCAAATCGCGGTGTTTCCTTTCGAAAATTCATTTTATGGAAAGTCAGATAAATAAAGTTCACTCACCTACTAATTTCTGCGTTGTCCTGAGTGATTTGATGGGTTTTTGGGACGCTTCGATTTCCTCTTCTATAATTGCACCAGAAGCAAATTCGCGTACTAGTGCGCTTGCTTGACTATGGTACTGTTACAAATGCGAGTTAGCTCCCAAGAAATCGTATGGAGGTTTTTTTTTTAAGTATTTTGAGTAGATGAAGAGTTCGTTATTTTTAAGGGAATAACCGGGAAAAGTTTAAATAAATTGTTGAAATCCCAAAGTGTAGTTATCATTTCCCGCAAAGTTTTTGAAATCTTTTTCCTCTCCCATTATGTTAAGGTTTCTCTCATCTTCTCATATTCTAAGCTAAACACTAAGTTAATTGTTCCTTTCTCATCTTACGAGAAATAAACTGTAGATTTCAGTTGTGGACTATCCGATCATTTTCAAGCCACTTTTCTTGCTAAATTACTTTGTGTTTCTATATATTGCACTTAAAACAAGCTAAGTTCCATAGGTGTCAACAATTTTTTTTTCTTTGAACTAAGCGCTCAAAAAATAGGTTTGGATCATCCGCAAATTGTGCAAGGTTGATTTGGTTTGTTCCGTCCTCCGTAGCTCAAAACAAAGTTTCTTCTGCTTTCCAATTATCTTTTTGTAAGGGTATGGGTCCCTTTAAATTATTATTATGACAGCATGTATAAGGCTTGTCTCGTTGTTTTTGTAATGGAAATCATTCAAAACGTTCCTTGTGCTTCGTGGCCTTTCCTCAAAACCAAAATTGTTGTTCCAGGTGTAAATGGCCCCTTGCAGCTGGCGATCACATGGTAAAAAGAAGCGCCACACTGGAGAGCTAATTGCGCACTGGGACATCTAAACCAAAGCAACTTAATTTAAGTGTTCTTCGTTTTAGATGTTCCAGTGCACAATTTGCTCTTCAGCATGGCGGTTTTTGTACCATGTGATCGCCAGCTGCAAAAGGCCCATTGTATTCTCCACGTTCCTCTGTCCGCTATGCTATAATGTTGACAGTGAATAGGCTAGTTTCGAATTGTGCAGCAACTTTCTCTGAGCGCGTTCCACATTTTGTTTTCCTTTAATCCTTAGATTCCCATGGGAAAGTCGGTAATCTCTCGTCTTATTGCTCGAAAGTGATAAAAGGGAAGATATAAAATTTGCTCTGAAATAAATTTCGAGCCATCACTCAAGTATGGAAAACCAAGTGCCTGCTTCAGCGAATCTTTGCCGACTTTCATGTTACCGCACTTTCATTTTGTAAAATGAAAATGCAAATGAGAATACTCCCGCCCTCCTTTACCCACCAAGAAAATAAGTATCAAGAGTTCCTTTGTACGGTTAATAATACCTTACAAGCTTTTTTTCTTTTTGCTTTCGTTTCAGGTGCCGAGCAGATTTCAAAAGAAAATGCACTCTTCCACAAGAAAGCAACCAATTACCCCTCTCCCCTTTGTATTACCAATTCGATTTGCATCCGCGCGAATATTTTGAGGATAAAAGGGCGACTGCTCGCAAGTTACCAAAGCCATAGCGGTACACTCTATTTCCTTTATATCCTTGCGTTTCCTGGCCCCTCCTCGGTATTACCCAAAATTAGCACCGTGTTTCCGTTTCTACCCGCGCGTACGATTTAAACGTAAGACCACTCCTCGCAAGTTACCACAACAACAAGGGGAATCCTAAATTTCCTTTAAATCGTGATAAAGATGTATCTCTGTCGAGATGTTAAATTTTCTCTGAAGTAAATTTGAAGCTTGTAATCATGAAAATGTAAAGTGGCTCCGAATCTGCTCCAGCGAGTCTTTCGTAACTTGGCAGAGTTTCATCTTACGACACTTATTTGTAAAGTTAGAAGTGATCCTCGTTCTAATTAGAACAATTTAAGCAATTGTCTCTTGTAAACACCTGAAAAATACAGGCGACTTTAACGGGATTCGAACCCATGCAATGCTCCAAAGGGATTCAAACTCATCCAACTGAGAATGAAAGCCACACACACTCGAGTTGGGAGCAATCAATGAAACGTACGTATTAGAAGTGCGGTATAACGACGACAGTTAGAAGTTTTCATTCCACATATCAGAACAATTTAAGAAGTTGTCTCTTGAACAGACTTAAATTGTGCTGATAAGTGCGAGAATAACTTCTAATTTTTTTCTATAAACGGCCCTTCTAATATGTACGCTTGATTATATCAGTTACAAAATGACCTTAAGTTATAAGCACTCAATAAGTGTATATGGGGACAATTGTCTCTCATAGATAACTGCTCCAACGGGATTCAAACCCAACCAACTGAGACAGAAAGCAACACAGTTGGGAGCAAAGAATAAAACGTACCTTTTAGAAGTGCGGGATATAGACGAAAGTTATTAGTGTTCCTGGCACATATCACGACAATTTAGCAGCTGTCTCTTATACAGACATAAATTGTCCTGATAAGTGCGAGATTCACTTCTAACTTTTGTGTATAATCCGCCTTTCTAATGAATGGAACGTACATATTAGAAGTGCAGGATTTGGATGATAGATAGAACTGATTCTAGTACTTATAAGGACAATTTAAGCAGTTATCTCTTAAGACGATATGAAGAGATAACTGCTTAAATTGTCATTATAACTACGAGGTCACTTCTAACTTTCATCCAGAACCGGCACCTCTAAAATGTACGCTTTTTATATATTGTTTCTTAACGGACGTAAAGATAGCAGAGTAACAATAACTCTCAAAAAAGAAACGACAGTTTTCAATTTACAAAACATGTTTCGACATACTCATGTCATCTTCAGTTGCAAATGAGCTTTTTCAACGGTTGTACATTTGAATTTATAACATAAATTTATAACATAAATTCAAATGTACAACAGTTGAAAAAGCTCATTTGCAACTGAAGATGACATGAGTATGTCGAAACATGTTTTGTAAATTGAAAACTGTCATTTCTTTTTTGAGAGATATTGTTTCTTCCTGTAAAACTGATTAACTTGTCAAGAACCACTTTAGATATATAACAAATAATCTTTAATAGCAAACATTTTGTAAATACATCCACGAAAATACAAATAAAAACTTATAAAATACAATTATTGTTTCATTCACTTCTTTGTTACCTCAACCAAAACCTTACTTGAGACTTATATATTTATATATACACAGATTTTTCCATAAATGACACTTATATTATACCGAATTTCCACAAAACCCTAGTTCAGACTTATATTTTATATACACAAAATTTTTTTCATCAACACTGACCATATTTACAAATACACCTGAAAAAAATTTTTTTCACCACCATCCCACGCAAAACAAAATATATATACACACATAAACAACACTTATACCAAATTCAAATTTCTGAAAAAAACAACCCTAATACACACAAAATAGTAAAATTTTTCTTCACTCAACAACACCTATAATATTTACAAATATACACCAAAAAAATTTTTTTTCCACAACCATCCCACACAAAACAACTACATGAAATTCCAAAAAAAGAAAACACCCCCAAATTTCTATTAAATAAAAACTACACTTTCTACATAAAATTCCTATGCAAATCTTTAGACAGCAATTAACCTGCAACAAAAGAAAACACATTAAATCTCAATCTTAACGTAAAAATCTACCACCAAAAAATAACTCCTTCTTCCCCTGAATTAAACAATCTGCAACAAAAAAAATCTACTACCACAATTTCTTTTTCATACACTTAATGCTGAAACTGCTTAAGATAGATCTTTGACAACAACCACAAAACTAGGACGTTTTCAACAGAAATTTCAGTTCATAAATGTACAAAGCATTACAAGTGGAAAAAGTGCTAATTATGCTAGTAACAACAAAATATACATAATTATTAAAAGGATAGTTTTACATTTACACAATGTAATTGTTCATGCAAAGTAAAACTATCCTTGTAATATGAACATTTAACTGTTACTACCATAATAATTAGCACTTTTTTCCCACTTCTGATGCTTCATACATTTATCAACTGAAAGTTCTGACAAGAACAAATACTTACCACTTAAAAAACAAATTCAAACTTCCGAGATTTCTCTCTATGGAATTCTATAAAACAAACAAAGAATAACAACTTAAATTAACAGAAAAAATGAAAGCTCCTTGAAACAGTCACACATGTTTTCAAAACATCACTTTTACCACAAAAAAAGACTATAAGTTTGACATGTTAATTTCCCACTTACTCTTATATACAAGCATTCGCTATGTACATATTCCAAAACGGGATGAAAACAAAATAATTATTTACATGGTTGGCTTGGAGTTCCTTCCAAAAATTAACATGCTGTCGTATACTTCTTGGGAATCTGGTAATTATGCTAGGGGTATGGATCTCCAGCAGGCATTTGTCACTATTTTGACTTTATGCCCTCTCAACTCACAGTGCATTGTACAATATCATGGGCTAGGGGCCTTTGTGCCACAAACCTGTAAAGATATCAGACAGGGAAAAAAAATTCAGGGAGCCGTCAGCTATAAATACTCTGTATATATAAAAAGGACTTAAAGATTTAAAAAACAATTAATTTCACTATTATTATAATGGTTATAAATACACCAGTCCCTGAAAAATGAATAACAGTTATTTCAGGTAGTGGCCTGCTTAGCTTTGGACGACACATTATTCCATGCAACAACACCCCTGTATCGGAAGCTGTTTTTAAGGGCTTCAGTGTTTGGCCTTGGAATTAACAGATTATGTTTAGAAGTTCTCAGAGTGTGGCTATGAAAAGTGTTAATATTGGCAAATTTTTCGGCTAAATACAAAGGCTCTTGGTTAGTGACTGTTTGTCTGCGAGGCTAGACCAATTGAGTTCCTGAAGTATCTGAGCAGATCAAGCTCTCCAACTTCCATGGAGCACAGCAATCAAATACCACTCCAAAATGGCCTAGTCTTGATGTCCCAGAGTCTACTGCTCCATGTTGGCCAGGAATGTCTACACAGCTCAAGGAGCTGAGTAGACAGGTATACAGAAACCTGTACTCACTTGAACTTTTACAGATTGAAACAATTAAAATACCATATATTTATTATTGTCAGTGCTAAGGGGATGTGCCTTGATCCAAACATGAGGATTTAATTATCATAACACAGATAACTCTCAACATAGACATACCTGGGTTGCAATGTTCTGCGTTCCATGAAAATAATAATTCCCCATATCACTATGCCAAACAAAATATTAGGGAACTGCTCCACGTCAGACCATGGTCTCACTCAAATTTCTTCACAGCAACATGTACAGATTCATAAGCACATATCTTAGATCTGTGGATTTTAAAACAACACAACCTGTTACAGAAGTCCTGAATAATCATTGCTTGTGCTACATGTACCACACTACAAATTATAAAAACAGTTTATGGACATGGGAATAATTTATGTGCCTTCAATGCTACTTTTCTCCTTTAAGACAACAGCTTCTTCATATTGTACTCTAATCTGCCTACACTACAAACACCTTTGCTAGGAAAATGGAGCAGGCACATCAGCTATCAAAATAATGATAAAATGCCTCCTCAGTACATGTACAATCATAAAACATCCCAACTAAATGCACAAAGAACAATTTTAGCTGTCCATGGTAAGTTGATATTCCTGACAGGAGGGTGATGCCACCCACCAGTAAGGCATAGTCCTGGTAATAATCATCATCTGGGCCCGGTTGTTCAAAAGCCGATTAACGCTAATCCCAGATTAGTGCTTGAAAAACAAAAATAAGCAAAAGAAACTACTGTATCACCAAAAAGTTGGAAAACATGAAATAAAATTTTACCCTAATCCTGGATTAAGTTAATTGGCTTTCAAACAGGGAAGGGAGTAAAAAAAACACCAGTTGCAGTAATTGAACAAAATTAATTAATACTGTATGGATAGTGGCTACCATGTGAGAGGTTGTGAGTTGGACTCCGGCTGGACCAACACTCAAGGGCCTTCAATACAAATAACTGAGGAAAAAGTACCCTACTACCATATACCTAAATGTGATGACTTCTGCAAATGGTTAGACTCTCTTACTAGTCTTATCAAATAGGGGCAACAAACCATAGGCCCCGTCTCAAACCCAAATGATCATGCCTTCCAAGCCAGTTCAAACCTGAATTTTTCAGGCTTTCTTTTGGTAATTCATATAATTATTCATTTTCATCTCATTTATTGATCATTGATAAGCAAGTATGGATATCTCAAGTTTGCAGTTTACCTTTCGGAAAATTCACATGATGTTTCATACTTCTTGGGACTTGACCTCCAGCAGGTATTATTTTGTCAACCCCTAGCTTGGTGACCACACACCTGTCAAAAGAAATCAGAAGTTTGGGAAAACAAAATGCTGTTAAACTTGATAAAACAGGGTTTTGGTCACAATTTATCACAAACATAATGCAAAGCCATAACATGCCTCTACAACTGGATTTCTGTGACGTCAACCTTACCCCTGTTCACCATTACCCAAAAATCCTACGAGACTTTAACACTGAATTTAACAAAATAATAATAATTATGTTAGGGTGTGCATTATTGTTACTACATTGTATCTACCACTGTCTAAAGTAAGTGTTTGGATCAATGACTTCAAAAACCAGAACATTCATTTTCAACCAACGAGTAACCAACAGCTTACCAACACATTAATTCGACTTTACAGTACGCTAACAAAATCCAAAGAGCAAGTAAGCTTATCAGTCTGGTTGAGCATGCCAGGAAGTTTACTTCACTTCAGCAGAGATGGAAGCATTTTCCAATTGCGCTATAATGCTCTGCACCCCTCTTTGTGTATAAATGTGACTTTGTATGTCTACATAATTAATGTTTGTCATCACTTAAATCCTTAAATGTATTTCCCTCATTCTTTTAAAGTGCTACTATGACCAAAAATCAATTCTACTTTTTCTTTGTATTTCAAAACTATGTGACCAAAGTTTTAAGCCTTCAATTAAAAAAGGACACCTATTTATGTTGCGCAGCACAGTACAGTAAAAGAATTTTAAATTTTATGTGGTAGCCAGTGTAGCTGGAATAATAATGGTCTAATAAGGAAAGGAAAGAAACTATATTGAAGTGTCTAGTCAAAGAAATCTGCATACTCTTGTAAATCGATCAATCACATCCATAATGCATATTTGCCGCATTTACAATCTGCAATGGTAGGCACATTCAATTATTAATTAATAAAGGTATTTCTCATTTTTCTTTTTCCCAGCAAACGTCAAGATTTCTAAAAATTATTCGAGATCTGCTCAATACTGATGGTACAAAGATCAGCAAAAATTCTATCAAGAAATTATGACGTGTTTGGAAAATTTCTTGTCTTAATGGTGATGCCACTCATCAAGCGGCCGGCCTTGAAAGATTGTTTCAATAAGCATAAGCTCAGCACATAAGTTTAGTAGTCAATTCACTTTTTATAATCAAAATCTACAACTATTGATGAATGAACTTGATACATATCATAAGCCTAATGGAAGATTGATTGACATATAATTGTAACATCTCTCCTGTTTTGAAAAGTGTCTCTTAATTCCTAAAGCAATCATTAATTTTGTATTCATCCAGCACACTGTCTATTCTCTTAATCATGCAAAACTATAATGCTCTCCACGTCTTATCAATCAAAAGTAAAAAACAAATCATAATGAAAAAATAATAATGTTAAACTATGAGATGTCCTTTAATCCCGGTCAATCTCCCAGAAATTGCTGTACTAATCTACTGTGATCATGTACTCTTTCTTTCAGTTGTTGAGGTCTACTGCTACGTGCTCCCAGGGTCGGCTGGGTGCCTTGTGTGGTATCAGAGACTCTTTCTGGTGGCTGGTCCTCCTACTTGCAACAGGTCTCACAGGTTGATCATTTCCTTTAATTTGGCGTTGGTGTTTGGCCAGAATATGACATCAACTAAGAGAGGAAACAAGAAACAGCCAACTGATGCATCAGAAGAAGATTTCGAAGCTTTCGTTCGAGAGTCGCTGGCACGTCTGTGCGGAGGTCAAGAAAAGATTACACAAGACATCTCGAATCTGAAAGCAAAAGTACAACTGAATGAAGGGGATTTGGACAAGATTTCTAAACAATTTACGAACCTCAACCAAAGTTTTGAAGAACTCAAGGGAGAACTCCAGGATGCTAGATGCAAAGTTGATGAAATAGAAGACTCTGTTCAAAACCATGTATGAACGTCTTCTATCACTTGAGCGCTATTCACGGGAATACAATCTTCGCTTTCATAACATTGAAGAATCCCCCGGCGAGAATTGCCTGCAGAAAATCCACGATATTCTAGCAAACCAGCTTAATTTGGAGCCAAAATTAGAGAATGCTCATCGAGCTGGACCAAGAAGCGATTCCAAACCACGAGCGATAATTTGTAAATTTGTATATTGTCCAGAGAGGTACAAAGTCATTCGGAAGAAGCACAACCTTAAAGACGGTGTTTGGATAACGGAGGATCTGATCTGGGAGGATAGGGAGAAGAAGAAAAAGCTTAAAGTTGTGATGAAGGAGGCATTTGAGAGTGGAAAAAAGCTGAGATTCCATCGGGGAAACCTGTATATTGATGGAGCTTTATATAGAGATACATAGATGTTTATATCAATTGATCAGGTTAATGTTTATTGTTTTCATTTAATGTTTATTTGAAATAGACCTATGACCATGCAATAGCACAAATGACCCAGATTTAAACCTACAATCCTTTAATGATCATGGTATATTCACATTACAAGCACTTTATGAAGTTACTCTCCAATGTCGTTAAACCGCATCTCTTGGCACTCCATCTAAACATCAGAAGTTTATGTAAACATATCGGCGAGCTACATAATCTTTTAGACAACATTTCATTTGAATTTCATTTAATCGCTTGTTCAGAAACATGGATCATGCCTCAAGTCGATCCAGAAAGCATAAAAATCGCAGGATATATCCGTAAATTTTCAAATGGCGGCGGGGTTGCTTTAGATCTAAAGTCAAATATTAACTATATGTTAAGAGATGATTTAAAAATAGATGATATTGAAAACATATGGGTTGACACACAAGACTTGCTAATAGGTGTCATTTACAACCTACCTAATATGTCCCAACGTGAATTTCTTGACGAATTTGAGCAAGTTTTGCATACCATTTTTTTGTCTAAGCGGAAATGTTTGATCTTAGGTGATTTTAATATCAATACACTTGTTAAGAGCACAATAGCAAAAGAATACCTTAATCTGGTCCATTCCGAAGGCTTTAATCCCTTGATATTTGAAGCAACTCGAATAACAGAGATGACAATACACCCTGTAAGTTGTATTGATCATATTCACTCCAATTTTGTGTACTCAAGCACTCTTCCATTATTGATAATTTACAAGTTAACGGTAAAAATCTCCACCAACCAGCTTCTATATCAAATGCTATCAACAAGTACTTCTGCAATGCTCCAACTGAACTTGCATCTAGCTTGCCTAAAGCAGACAGCCATTTCGCGTCCTTTTTGAGGGGGAAAAAATGCATTTTTCGCTTTACTAAGGTAAGTGAAGTGGAGGTCTTCTTACTTTTAGAGAGCATCGATTGTAAAAAATCGTTTGGTTATGACAAGATTCACCCTTTGTTATTATCCTCTGCTGCACTCGAAATATTTAGACCAGTGACATACATAATAAACTTAACACTTAAACAAGGTACATGTATGTATATTTCCAGATAGTTTAAAAATTGCGAAGGTTATCCCGATTTTCAAACAAGGCTCTCGTTCTTCATGCGGTAACTACCAACCCATATCAGTTCTCTGTGCATTACATGTAAGTAAAATTTTTGAGAGGTGCAGTGTCAATCAACTGATATTCTATTGCCTGACTGAAAATATCTTAGTACCTAATCAGTACGGCTTTCGATCTGGATACAATACAATTGACTGCTTGGTAGATTTAATAGATGAGATAACGAAAGCCCTTGATGAAGAAAAGTATGCTGTATCACTCTTTCTAGACCTAAGCAAGGCATTTGACACAGTAAACCATTCTATTTTGTTATCCAAACTAGACCTATATGGTATACGAGGTAATGCAAATCAGTGGTTTAGGTCTTACCTAAGCAACAGGAAGCAGAAAGTTTTTGTCAATGGTGTGGAGTCTAACTTTCTTTTAGTAAACTCTGGAGTACCTCAAGGATCGATCTTAGGCCCTTTTCTTTTTTTAATTTATATAAATGATTTTGAAAAAGCAACCAACTATTTTTCCCTAAGACTACTTGCGGATGATACTTCCTTAACTGCAACTGGGAAAGACCTACAATAGATGTATTGCTTCAGAGGATAAACTCTGAATTGCCCGCTATTTGTGAATGGTTATGCTCAAACAGATTAACCCTGAATTTAAGTAAGACAAAATACTTGGTTTTTCAACCACGACAAAAAATTAGTTTTAATCTATATCCTCCTCTAAAATTAGCAGATCAGTACCTAGAACAGTCATATAGTGTTAAATATTTAGGGCTCATTATTGATTGTTTCCTGTCATGGCATGAGCATATTTATCATATTAGTAGTAAAGTTAGTAAAAGTGTCAATATTATCGCTAAAGTAAAACCACATGTGACATCCTAATCTCTGATAAGCATCTATTATGCACTTGTATACCCCTATCGAACCTATGGTTGCGTACGTACTGTGGGGCAATAATTACGAGGCGCCATTGTCACAATTGGTGAGACTACAAAACAAAGTTGTTAGAATTATCAACAATGTGCCACTTTGTGATCATATTTCTCCCCATTATGTAAACCTTGGTTTCCTTAAGCTTCCCGACATTGTTAAATTATACACGTGTCAACTATTTTATGATCACCTAATTAATAAGAAGTTGTCGAACCTTAACTTGTCTCTAGTATCTGAGCAACATAATTACGCTACTCGAAGTGTATCCTTACAACACCTAAATCCAGAATCTTTCAGAATAAACATAAGAAAATTTTGTCCAACTATCTTAGGGTGCTATTATTGGAATTGATATTCCTTTATCTATATACAACAAGCCAACTAGAAAACTGTTTAAAAAAGCACTTTATCAGTATTGATAATTCTAACATTATAATTTATTTACTATGCGTTTATGTTTGTAAAGTGGAAATAAAATAAAATAAATAAACTTGACAAGACAAAGATGCAAGAGTTCACAGTTAAAAGAGGGGTGGTTTGGAAGTTCAACCCACCATCTGTACCCCATTTCAATGGCCTACATGAAAGTTCATCAAAGCAGCCAAGAAAGCCATGTTTCAGGATAATGATAAAAAAGAGCTTACGACCGCGATTGAGGAAGCTGAAGGGCTGATGAATTCCAGCCCTATATGTATGAAGTATGGCATTCTTCAGTTAGCTACATGTACTGTAAGCTGTGCTTTGTTTCGAAGCTGCTTAAAATTTAACAGCAGTTGCTCTAAAAGGGTGTGTTTGTCCTGTTGCCACTCTGGAAAAAGTTCAAAGGCCTCGAGACTAACCTCACCGTTGAAGATTACCCTTAAAGCTATTATTCCGAGACAGATTTTATAAAACCATAATGACCTGAAAGCTTAACAAAATGCAGTTGTTCAAAGCTCCACTAAAAATAATTCAAGACTTGCCAAAATCTTCAGCTTGCCCCTTTGAGAAAACAACAAATCAGGTTGAAAATTACCTTGGATTTGCGTTACTTCATGCTACAGCACGGTCCTGTTATAACAATCTTCTTTGCAATTGATAATACACGTACATGTACATGTAGTTTCTTCTTATCCGCCATCTTGAATCATCTGGAGAGCAGTGCATTATGGAGCTCCTGAAATTTATAAAAACAGTATTGGACGGGATACCAGGATACCAGGCGCACGGATTTTTTTCCTCCAAAACGACTTTTAAATTTTTAAACTCGATCGAGAGAACCTCTTTGAACAACTGCTTCCAGGTAACAAGGAAGAGTTGCATTAAAACTGGTATTCCGCACGGTGCTTTTATTTTCAAAAACTGCAATGAGGATTATTACGCCCTTAATCACTGGTTGGATTGCACCATTTCATTGTGAAGGAATCGCTTATTAAAAGTGTCAAAATTGAGACCTTTTAACTTCTCTTTGAACAAGACACTTTCCAATGAGGTTTTTATGAAACCGAAAATGCAAGTACAAAACACAGGTCACAGGTCATCATTTTACCACTACAGAAACAACCCTAACCGTTTACAAATGCTAACATTAGGCCTAAAAACTTTAGATTAGGCATAAGATACGTTTTTCATTGGTAAAAAAATAACCTGTGACCTAGACCTGTGACTTGTGTTTTGTGCCTGCCGATGCATTTTCTCGTTTTCGAGATAATTAATTATAAGATCTAGTGGTGTTTCTCTAAGTTCATCTTAATTAAGTCTAGAAAACCGTGGGAAAGCCGGACAGGAATTTTAAACCAGTGTTCAAAACACAAGAAAGAATCCACACTATGAAGATAGGAGACTACCACTCACACTCCGTTTTCTCAAAAAACAAAACAGTTACTCTCGTAGCTCTAAAAATTT
>OX421453.1:40895925-40910925 GCA_949126865.1 Montipora capitata | reverse complement strand
TTGTTTCCTTTCAAATGCAAATTCAAAACCATTTGGAAGAGAGGGTATGTTTTTCCTTATCCAATCAACGCAGAAGTTCTTGTCGAACTATCAAAAGACGGTATTTTAAGAGATCATCCTATTTGTTAGATAAAGAAGCAATAATTTTCTCCTAGTGTATGCATACAATCCTAGTTTAATGTATTTATAGATCATTTTTACATCATTTTTATTTTCTCTCATAGATTTTGAAAACTTGTTGCCTTTCTTTGGGTTGGGGTAGGGTAGGGTTTGCGCAGCGGCGAGAGCATTCTCCTTTCAGCAATGCGGCCCGGGTTTCATTCTTGGACTCAACCGTCATTTGTGGGTTGATTTTTTTGGCTGGCTACTCTGCTGCTCTCCGGTTACTCCTGTTTTCTCCTCTCATCAAAACCCAATACTGACATTTGACTTGATCAACATTAACTTCCTTTGATTTAATTTGATTTCCAATCTCCCCAATTTGTAGAACACCTGTGCTCAGCTAAATAAGATGAAGAACAAATTATAGTGACGATGATGATGACGACAACAATGATTGATGACGATGATGACGACGACAATAACGATGACGATGATGATGATGTTAATGATTGATGAACATTCCACAAAAAGCTTGTCCCTTGGGAGTCCAAACAAAAGTTCAAAATGTGAGGGGAAGATAGAGATCATTTTCATAACAAAAGAATTCAATTGCAGTTAGGTTAGCCTTGGTATTCTCACGTCTTGTGAAAACTCTCTGGCTAATACCAGTCTTCTTCTGGATTAAGCGCAAACAAATAAACGACTTTCACGTATTTTTTTTACCAAAGATTTCGTATGATAAGAATACGCTTAGTCACCTCCCCCTCAGGGTGCTCTTAATTGTTCAGAAAACGACTAATAGCGATGAACAGAAAATATGATGAATCCCAAGTGGTGAAAGGCAGGCCGGTTGGGTGATTACAACAGCAGCCGGGAAATACAACTGGAGATTGGATTGCGTATAAAAGGCAGTGGTCAGAACGGTACATGAATCTGGGAATTCCGAATTGTAAGCCCTGCCCCTTAACCACTGAAAAGAAGTGAAGTTATTTAGTCAGACAAATAAGGTAATACACATGTTGTTACAATAAACGACATTTATTTTCATGAACACAAGCTCCATAAAGTTTTCATTCGAGAAAACCTTTCGCTGACACAACAAACACTTGACTAAAAAATTTATAAAAAAATAATTTACACTTTTTTCTTGAATTGTCTTGGCTTATTGACACAAAACCAATATATCAACTGCTGGAGAATCTTACAATAATATTTTTGAGCAAACTCGAAGGACTGTGAAATATTTTCGTGCATTTTTTAAAAAACCCGTACACGGGTAAATTATATGGCTGCGATCGATAGATCATTCGATTTTGTTGAATAACCTATCAAAAAGTCTGAAAAACAAAATAAAAACCAAATAGTCTCGAGAACAAGCTAACTTTTTTTCATAAAGTTCAATTTTATTTCTAACTTTTCTCTGTTCCTTTATTTAAAAAAAAAGACCTCGTAGATAAATATTAAATAAATTCCTTCAGCATTGCTGTCGTGGAACAGAGCTCTTCTCGGTTTTCTTTCGCGTAAAAAATCCTCGAATTCTATTGGTTATCCCAGGCTTCTTTTTAGAAATTCTGTGGGCAAAGAAAACAAAAATTTGTATTGAACACTTACAGTACGAAAATCAGGGATCACTAAATCTTAATTGTCTCTGAGGAGATATGGAAAGAAAATCAACACCGTAAATTCTCTAATAAACTGATGAGTTATTAAAATTAAATGGATTTCCGACAAATGGCCTTTTTCAGAAGTTCAGGAATTATTCATGAACTTAATTTGATTGACGAGCTCCGTCTTACGGTTTTAATTGCAACAGAGTTGACCTATATAAAAGCACTCAGTGCAACACAATAAGCTCCTCGAAAGCCTCGGTTTACTTACCGTTTCTTTGAAGTAACCCTGGGAGTATCCTTATTTGCAACACAATCACTGGTGAATTCACTAGTCACGTCTTTAGTGTTTTCTTGAATTTCTCCTCCCTTTGTTTCTGAAGGAACCAACTGCAAATAAGAAAAGCAGAAACAAAACCATGAGGGCGATTTTGACTTGACTCTAACGCAAAATCTTTACAAATGTCTTGGTTTGTGCTTGCGTTTTGCATAATAATAGAGCCAAATCACCAAAAAAACTTTCTCGCTGTTGTTCAGTACACCAAACATGGCCGCCAATGATGTCAGGTGCAAGCCAATGATACCTATTAAGTAATTTGTTAGGGCTGCAGAAGGTGATATTTCGCGATACGTTGCGCATTGGCTAAAAAAACTCGCGCTGTTATGTGACCAATAACAAACCGCACTCGAAAAACTCTCCGTGCTTTTCTCGCGCATGTTTTCCCTTGCAAAACGCTGGTTTCATATCCATTGCTTTCTAGTTTTATAGCCTGCGTCTTTAATTATTGTGCAGAGAAATAATTTGGGTTTTTTCTGGGAACCCTTAATTTTATACAGAAGATTCAATTTAGCCTATTCTACACCTTCTCATACCTAATCCCTTCTCGGATAAATATATCTTATTTGACGATTTAGTGTGTAGTATCGTGGAATACTTTGTAGTATCGTGGAATATTTTACGAGCCCGTAGAGCGAGTCAAATTACCAGAGACGAGTATAGACATCCCACAATACTACTACACACTAAATCGTCCAATAAGCTATTTATTGCCCAACTAGTTCGCACTATATTTTTAGCAGATGAATTGTAAACAACCGAGAACGCGACAAATTTGTACGTTACAAGTTCGGGGCAAACGTCAGCAACTCAACAAGTCAAACCGGTAATAACTAACTGTACAGGTACAAATTTCGTGGAATAAATGAACTCGTTTCGTACTTTTCTGTACAATAACTAATACGGATGGATAATAAAGCTTGACATTCAACCAATTCCGACTTGCAGAAATATTTGAACAAATAAAATTCTCTTACCATAGGCATACGAGGTCCTGCAGACACATCTCTATCACCATAGCAGAACGCTATTTGCGTCAATTTTTGATTCTCCATTGTCAATTGTTGCTTCTCCAGTGTTAAGGAATTAATATCCTGCTCAAGTAACTTTTTATCATCTGAAGCTTTCAGATTGCGTTGCAAGAACTTCTTTTTGCGAGTAGGGTTGTCCTTGAACTCTTTTTCAATGAATTCTGTTTCTCGCTTTTCGGATTCTAATCTTTTAAGACGAAATCTGGACTCATTTAATTTGATCTTTAAATCCAATATTTGTCTTTCTCTTGCCTTTAATTCCTCACGAAAAAAGTTAATTTGCTTTTGCAAATCTTTATTTTCCTTCTTGGCCGTAATGTTTTCCTTTTCCAACAGCATTAAAGTCGCAACAACTTTTTCCTCCATTCTTTCCTTTTCCTTCTTAACTTGTGTGAGCTCGGCTGACAACAATTTCGTTTCCTTCAATTTGTTCTGAACTCGTTTCAAGGCATCCTTAAGGTCTGTAACAGTGTTCTCATATTTGGAATTCATGCTATCCAGAAGCGAAGTTTTCCATTGTATATCAAACTGTGTCTTTTCCAGTGCAGTTGTTTTCTCTTTCAGAGAACTTTGCAAGCTCTTTACATCAGTGGTCAAGCGCTCTATAACACTTTCAGTTTCCAAATCTTTATGTGTATTCGTAGATCTTAACCTTTCGGTCAGAACTAAAAGCTTTGACTCCTTTACTTGCAGGTGAACTTCCATTTCGTCCATTGCTAATTGCTTCTCTCTAAGCAATTTTTGCACTCTTTTCAAATCACTTTGAAGCTGTTGGACGATGCCTTCGTATTTGGCCTCAGTCTCCATCTTATCTCCCAACGCACTCTGCAATTTCTTTACAGTTTCATCCTGCTTGGCCTCAATATCGATAAGCAGTGATTCACTCTTTTCTATCGCGTCAGTCTTTTCCCTCAACTTAATCTCCAAGCTTTCAATTTCATTGTGCAATTTCTTCACAGTGGCTTTATGCTTGGCCTCCATATCGACAAGCAGTGATTCATTTTTCTCTATCGCGTCAATCTTTTCCCTCAACTTGATCTCCAAGCTTTCAATTTCATTGTGCAATTTGTTCACAGTTTCTTCCTGCTTGGCCTCAATATCGATAAGCAGCGATTCATTTTTCTCTATCGCGTCAGTCTTTTCCTTCAACTTCATCTGCAAGCTTTCTAGTTCATTGTGCAATTTCTTCACAGTTACGTCATGCTTAGCCTCAATATCGACAAGCAGTGATTCATTTTTCTCTATCGCGTCAGTCTTTTCCCTCACCTTAATCTCCAAGCTTTCTAGTTCATTGTGCAATTTCTTCACAGTTTCATCCCGCTTGTCCTCCATATCGAGAAGCAGTGATTTAGTTTTCTCGATCGTGTCATTCTTTTCCTTCAACTTGATCTCCAGGCTTTCTAGTTCATTGTGCAATTTCTTCACAGTTTCTTCCTGCTTGGCCTCCTTATCGACAAGCAGTGATTCATTTTTCTCTACCGTGTCAATCTTTTCCCTCAACTTAATCTCCAAGCTTTCAATTTCATTGTGCAATTTCTTCACAGTTTCTTCCTTCTTGGCCTCCTTATCGACAAACAGTGATTCATTTTTCTCTATCGCGTCATTCTTTTTCTTCAACTTCATCTCCAGGCTTTCTAGTTCATTGTGCAATTTCTTCACAGTTACGTCATGCTTAGCCTCAATATCGACAAGCAGTGATTCACTTTTCTCTATCGCGTCATTCTTTTTACTCAACTCCATCTCCAAGCTTTCTACTTTATTTTGCAATTTTTTCACAGTTTCTTCCTGCTTGGCCTCCTTATCGACAAGCAGTGATTCATTTTTCTCTACCGCGTCAATCTTTTCCCTCAACTTAATCTCCAAGCTTTCAATTTCATTGTGCAATTTCTTCACAGTTTCTTCCTTCTTGGCCTCCTTATCAACAAACAGTGATTCATTTTTCTCTATCGCGTCATTGTTTTCCTTCAACTTCATCTCCAGGCTTTCTAGTTCATTGTGCAATTTCTTCACAGTTACGTCATGCTTAGTCTCAATATCGACAAGCAGTGATTCATTTTTCTCTATCGCGTCATTCTTTTTACTCAACTCCATCTCCAAGCTTTCTACTTTATTTTGCAATTTTTTCACAGTTTCTTCCTGCTTGGCCTCCTTATCGACAAGTAGTGATTCATTTTTCTCTATCGCGTCATTCTTTTCCCTTAACTTAATCTCCAAGCTTTCAATTTCATTGTGCAATTTCTTCACAGTGGCTTTATGCTTGGCCTCCATATCGACAAGCAGCAATTCGTTTTTCTCTACCGCGTCAATCGTTTCCCTCAACTTGATCTCCAGGCTCTCTAGTTCATTTTGCAACTTTTCCACAGTGGCTTTATACTTATCTTCGGTGTCGCCAAACAGTGCTTGTTTTAACTTAAACTGTGCTTCCATTTTTGCTAAAAAGTCATTCTTTTCCCTCAATTTGAGCTGCAAGCTTTCCATTTCATTTTCGAGTCTCCTCACAGCTTCTGTTTGCTTTCCCTCGGTATTGGCAAACGCTGATGCTTGCAATTCTGTCATTAGCCTCGCACTTTCCTTGATCTGCTCGCTTGTTTTTGATTCATTCAGTTCCCTGTTAGACATATCGGCTGTTACCTTAAAATCAGTATCGGTTCTTGATGTCGTGCCGTTGTCCTCGAGGCCTTCGACTCGGCGTTCTAGCATTCTTTCTCTATCTTTACTTAATTTCAAGCATCCCTGTAATAGCCTCACTTCTTCTCGGAGGTAGATGTAGTCATGTTCCTCATAAACCGTCTTTTTCAAATCCTCCATAACTACATTAAGTTCATCGAGCTGGAATTGTAATACCTCGTTTCTTTCTTCGCTGTCTTTGAGTTTCTTTTCCAAAGTGTCAATATGATACACGAGATACTTATTATTCATTTTTACATTGTCAAGCTCGTCTACCATCTCTATAAAAGTCTGCTTCCTCCTCCTGATGTTATCTCTCAAATTTGCCAACTCTCTCTCTTTGTATTTTTGACTGGAAGCTAAACGCTGTGTCTCTAGTTTCAACCTGAGGATCTCCCTTTGGCCAAATTCTCGTTCCATCTTACAAGTCTTCACCTCCTCCTTCAAGGTACTAACCTCTTGATGCAAAAGTTTATTATCCCCCTTGTTTGTTAAGGGAATCATTATGTTCAAAGCCTCATTTTTCTCTTCTGCTTCATTCAGTGATGCTCTGCACAAAGTTTCTTGTCCATAAGCGCAGTCTTCCTCCCCGACTGACTTGTCCTCCTTTTTTAAACGAACATCTTTGCTGAGGTCTAAGGTTTGATCAAGACGTATGGACTCTTCAATTTCCATTGGTTGGACAGCTTTAGGTTGAAGAACTGCCTCAATCGCCTCTTCACGAATCTCCTCTGTAATATTATCTGGATCAACATTACGGACTGTGCAAATGTCAGATTCTTTTTTATTAACGCTGCCTTTCTCCGCAAAGAACGCCTCTTTTTTCTCATTTATTACATCTTCACCACGAGCAAATCCTTGATCTAGCATTTTAGACGCCTCGACGTCCTTTGTCTCGGCACCGTTTTGAATAAACGACACTGAAGCCTCTTCACGAATTACATCTTCATTGTGATCTGATTCATCATTACGGATTGCACAAATTTCAACATCTTTTGTATAAATATCACTTTCTCCCTCAACTAACTCCTCTTCCTTTCTTGACTCGACATCGTATTTGTTGTCATCTGGATCACCATTATGTATTGAACTAACGGTAGCGTCTTCCGTGTAAACGCTGTCGTTCCCCGGAATCGACGGCTCTGCATTTTCATGAATCACATTTTCGGTGGAAACAAAACTTTGTTGAGGTACTGTCGCGAATTCAACATTCTCTGTGAGGGTGATGTCTCTCTTTCCACGTGATTCAAGGCCCTCTTCGTTGATCACATCCTTGCTGGAATCGAAATGCTCATGTTCCACTTTT
Source organism: Montipora capitata (assembly GCA_949126865.1). Lineage (NCBI taxonomy): Eukaryota > Metazoa > Cnidaria > Anthozoa > Scleractinia > Acroporidae > Montipora > Montipora capitata. The sequence continues at coordinate 40,903,875 of OX421453.1, read as the reverse complement.
TCGTTTTCCTCCAAGTTTGCCGGACATGCATCTGTTTTGACGCTCTTCTCAGTAAGTGCCAACTGGAGCCGTTCTTTGTCCTTAAGGGTCTCTACCTTTTCACTGGAATACAAAAACATCATGTAATTCGTTTCTAAACAAGAACATTGGAACATTTTTTACTTCACACTAGGCTTACTTTAAAAAATGGGCAAATGTATAGATTCCAAATTTGACTAGTTTTTTGGCCATATATATCTTCCAACTCTAAATAGAAAAATCAAAGACTTGTTGACATCTACAAGAGAATTTATTAACTTGCGAAAGCTGTGTAAACAAGCTTAAGTAGAACAGTGTGGCGTTTTCTTATTACACTTCCTAGACGTAACTACATTTGTTTTACTTACTGTCTTTTCTGGTGAGACAACTATTTACTCGAAATGCGCCTATGATTATTTTATAGAATATACGCAATATAAATTCTAAATATCATTAATAATATTGATATTAATAAATTTTCTGCGACAAAAATGCCAAATTAGAGCTTATTAAGGTAATTTCTTTAAAAATGACGCACAGTACTATCAAGATTTTTGTCAAACTTGGCACAATTGGTATTCATACACCGGACATTAAAAAATCTCCACCCTGGGCTTGTCACCTTGTCGCGGTGGTGGAGCTTGTGTGTCTCAGTGACCCAAAGAGCTATGCCGGTGGGGACTTAGTCCCTGGTGGGTTCAACTGTGCCGGATTGGTCGAGGGATAGAGACCTGACAAAGGACAGCCCCTGGTCCTCCAGGTTGGGGGTTGGGTGTTAGGCTAATCACCTAACCTCGTAAAAAATGAATGATTACAGAAACCTTACACATTAGAGGCAATCTACCGAATCTTGGGGGCCGAGCGGGCACACAACATGACGCCCCAGAGTGAAAGCCGCGTGGAAACTCTAGAGCCGAGGACGCCAATAGTGCACCCAAAAACACAGTTGAGGATAGGAAACTGGAACGTGAGAACCTTGTATGCACAACGGAAGACAGCTCAAGCGGCGAAAGCAATGAGGGAGGCTAAGTGTTGCAGATAATGGGTATAAGTAAGATTAGAGCTACTGGAAAGGGCTAACGTGGAGAGGTTGAGTGAAGAGGTAAGAAGAAGGAGATTCCGATTCATTGGACACATCCTCAGACAACAACCTGACAATGACTGTGTTACAGCCCTGACATGGACCCCAGAGGGGAGAAGAGTTATTATGATTGCCCTTAAAATCATTTGGACAGCAAAAACGGCCTTTGTTCTCTCTCTTCAGATGGCCGGCGAGAAACGCCGCCATCTTCGAAAAGTCCAAAAACCATTTTTGCTTAAAGGGTATATGAAGTATTTCTTTTGCTTTCATCGAAAAGACTAGGGATAAAAAAGTCTGAAACTACCAGTTTTAATCCTTTCGCCACGAAAAAACTCGAATTTGGCGCTCCAAAGCGTCCTCATCTCGCGCTCGGCCAAATAGATGTAGGCTCGACAATTTCAACAAACTCTACGCAACTGTTTCATGTAACAGCAAAGTTACAGTATCATATGAAACACCAATAATTGCTTAACAAGACACACTCATTGATGTGACGTAATAAGTAACCATGGAAACAAAGGAGCCATCTAAAAATTCCATAATATATTTTGTCTTCAAACGCTTATGTCTCAAAAACGAACTCGGTGACTCCCAATTTCTATTTTGGAAAGTTATTAACAGATTCAGACCAAACTCTCTGCAAAGAAAGAAAATTCTCTGGAGCGGATTCATGGCCACCTTCTCAATTAAAAAATTGAAGGTGGCTCTGAATCTGCTCCAGAGAATTTGTTTAAATTTTGCAGAGTTTTATCCAAGCCTGCAGATTACTTTCCAGAAATAAAATTGGGGTTACATTTAAAATATAGTGCGTTTTAGATGGCTCTTTTGTTGCCATGGTGACCCATTACCTCACGCCAGTGTTAAAAAATTATTGCTGTTTCCTTTTGGTAACAGTTTTTCAAAAAACGTGGCTACCCTGACTCCTCTGTCACCATGGGGAAACATCGTGCAAAAGAAATTGATCGAGAAACGCAAATACCGCACTGCAAGCGTCACAGTACAAAGAAACCCACAGAATTCCATTCACCCTCACCTACCATCCACAAACCTTACAGTCAAAGATGTCATTCTTAAAAACTTCAAAATTCTCCGCAATGATCCCGAACCTAAACCACTTATTTCATGCAAACGCGACAAAAACAAAGGTAACTTTCTAGTTAGGAGCGCATCAAGTCTGACGACCAACAGGGAACTTTCAAAACTTGTCCTTTTATTTCTAACATGGTTAAGATCTCAGGACCGAATCGATCCGTTAAAATCACTGACCACTTTACATGCATCTCCGCAAATGTCATCTATCGCATAACCTGTACACTATGTAAGAAGACATACATAAGCGAAACAGGGAGAAGATTGGCGGACCGCTTTCGCGAACACCCACGAGATGTAGAAAAAAGAAAAACGACATAGATGCATGAAAACCAGTTGCGCGCTATTTTAATCTTCCTAATCACTCCCACCAGAACATGGCAATTTGCGGCCTATCCAGAACATAGAAATCCGCAAGAATCTGGAACAAAAATTCATCTTTCAACTAGGTACACTCTATCCTCACGGAATCAATGAACGCCACTCATTCCATTAGTTTATTCACAAATTCATGTTACCATATTTCCACCAATGGCAAAGCTTTTCCACACCCGCATAAAAAAAACAGCAACACCCACAATTTCTTTATTTGCTCTTACGAAGGGCAATGCTGTTGTATTCCTAGATTTAAAAAAGGCCTTCGGCACGGTGGACCACTAGATCCTTTTATCGAAACGAAACCTCCACGGTATTAATGGTATTGCGCATCAATGGTTTTAGTCATATTTAGAGGACCGCACACAAATGTGTTCCATCAATGTCTCCTCTCTACCAGTTGTTCTCAAAGTTGTGGTGTCCCTCAGGGTACTATCTTAGGTCCATTATTGTTTCTATTATATATTAACGATCTTCCCAACTGCCTGTGAAATTGCGAGCCTCGGATGACTTTGTACGCTGATGATACCCATCTTACATACCCCAGCAACAATATTCACAATATTCAGACAAGTTTAAACGAAGTCTTAGAAAATGTTTAGCATTAGCTAAGAGCAAACAAACTCACTCTAAATGACTAAAACCGAGTTCATGTTAATTGGATCTAGACAGAGGCTAAGTACTGTAACAGTTTCTCCAACACTTGCAATTAATAATTTGGAGTTACCCAAGTCGCTACTGCTAAATCTCTTGGAGTGACATCGAGGATAATCTCGATTGGGGATAGCCATATGGAGAAGATAATAAATTAAAGTATCTTCTGGCATCGGTGCCATTATTAAAGAAGATATTGCTATTACAAGTGACCACTGGTTGCAATAAAATCATCTCGCTTACCTTCTTTTTTCCACTGCAACAATTTTGCCCGGAATTCGGGGTCTCACTTGTTTTCTGGTTTCCTGTAACGCTCCGAAAAGTCGGCCTCTTGGTGTTGTTTTAGGACTTGATTCTTTTACAACCACGGACTGTTTTGCATGTTGCTTGCATGAAGTTTTAGCTGCAAATACAAGAATGAAAATCTGTTAAGAAGTTCTCAGAAAACGTACTGAGAGGGCTCTTTGGACATGGTGACCAATAAAATATTAGAATCTCTTAAAAAAGTCTTAGAGAGAGGGGATCATTTTCGAAAAGGAGTCTAGTATTTTAACATCTGGGTTTCCTTACGAATACAGTGTCCCTTATGCAATCATGGATCTTTTACAATACTCATCTATCAGCACCCTTTTCCTTAATAAACCCTCTGAAGCATTCGTCCCTTCAACGATTTTCCGATCACTGATCATTCGTTCTTTTCTCCCTACTAAGCTTCAATATTATACCAAATAAGAAGAGAAACGAAATGGTTTCTACTTATTATCATTCTTTTCGGTAGACTCGCTTGTTATCTCAACTTCTTTTTCTTCTTGTGAAGTAATTACTAATAAGTTATTCACCACAGTTTCGGTAAACATCCATTGCTTTTCACATCCATTTCGGTGAGTAGTTCTTAAATTTTCCTGTTTTGGCTGAGATTGCAATGGCCTTTCTCGCCAATGATACTCTCTCTAACAGCTGACATAATCAAATCCACATATTTAGTTGAAAACGATCGTTTCACCATTAGAACTCGCTTCTTTCAAGTTCGTCTATTTTCAGCTTTTTTTCCAAATCAAGGAAGTTTAACTCATCTTACAGGAAAGAGAACGATCAATCTATCCTTCATTCGTCCCAAACTCAATATTCATTTTTTAATAACCTCCTCTTACCTCTATAAACTGTTGCTTTTTTGATCAGAAAAGAGTAAATTCTAAATTGTTTTTTGCGTTTCTGCTGCCCTCTGAACTGAAATGCACATCTCTTAATTTAACCTTGCCTTAAAAATCATCCTGCTGTTTTCTATGTCTAATAAGTGCATTCAATGAAGTGCGCCGTTTTTAAGCGCTAAAACAAAATTATTTCTGAATCAGTATCACAAAAGCAAATATTACAATACCTAAATTTACTCCTGGCTTCTGCTCGCCAGCAGTCTTGAAAGTCTTGTCAAGTTTCCTCGTCACAACGATGTTACTTGAGGATGGTTTCTTTCCAAGTTCATCTGCAGCTGAACAGACTGGCAAATCCCGCTTTTCTTCCTTTTTGGCTTCTAAAGATGAACTTCTCTCGCTGTTGCTGTTAGATTTTCGCTGCACTTCAGGCAGGCGATTGTTTTTTAATCCTCGTATTTCTTCGCTCGACAACGGCGAAGACATTGCCGTATGCTATGGTGGTCTCGCACCACCCGAAAGTAAGTTGAAGCTTACTTTTTTCTGATGATTTGTGTCTCTTTTTCTTGCTTTTTATCTGTTTTAAGTTGTTCTCAGTTTTTTCGACTTGCTTTCTCTCAAATAAACTTTGAAATTCTCCAAATATCTCCCGCTTCGAAAATACGTACCAGCCGCACGAAAAACTGAAGCGAAATGATTGTTTCTGCTTAAAACCATGGAAACCAAGCTTCGACAAGCTTCACATTTTTCGTCACAAAGATTGTTCGAAATCTCGCGCTTAAGTTAGCAAATTACTACTTTCTTGCATTTTAAGACCCATGTAATCGTCTTTCTCCAATCTATTCCGAAGAAGCCCTGTGTAAAATGATACAATTCAGAATTTCCGAGCACTCAGTAGATTTTTTTTAAGACAAGCAGAAAAAGCAGAAAAGAGAAAAAATGCGCTTTTACAATGGAATAAAATTGAAGTTCGTAAAAAGCTGTCAAAAACAAACAAATAAAAGGGAAACTAAGGCTTTTCATGGAATCCGTTTAAAAGGGGACAGAAATATAAAAGCTCAGAATTTCAGTACAAAGCTTGAGCAGCTTCCAACTCTCGAAAAAGGAGACGTTTGCACAGAACTATAAAATAAATATCTTATTTTGAGCGACCTAATTTTCGTTAAAACTTGAACTTACCTCCTTACAGCTGACCACAAATTGAAAATTGTGCAATTTTTCTTTAAAAAGTCTTTCTTTCTTTCTTACTTTAAATTCTTTTCATCCTTAATTAAAACCCACAAGAGAAAGTCCCGCCTTTTCCGCATTTCCCTTGAGTTGAATCGAATTGACTTTCTACGTGTATCGAATCAACTTTGATGATGCCTCGAAACGACTTCAATTTGTATCGAATAAACTTATATCGAAACGACTTTGTATGGAAACGACCGTAAACCGGTTTTTCCCCAGTGTGCGTGCGAATATGGCCTTGTAGCAACCACGGACGGCTGAATGCTTTACCGAAGATCGTGCACTTACGCGGCAGCGTGTGTGTAAGAATGTGCATCTATAACGGCCCCAGTGACAAATAGTTCTTATCGCTGTGCTTGCAAGCAAATTCCTTCCGCGCACGTTTGAGTTTCCGACCAGACGCGTCGCTTGTTGAAGAGATCCTCTCTCGTTTGTTCGGTTTCTTTCCTCGACTTAATTTTCCTGGCGAGTTTTCGAGGTGATGTTTATTTTCCATTGCGTCTTTCTCGTGTGTCATCGTGTTTAGATGATGTGGCACCTTCGGACAAAATTGATGCAGCCTTAAGCATTGAGCGGACGTGACTATGAAAATCACACGTTGTAACTTCGGCTGGATAAACGCTTTTCGATCTTAAATCGTCCCACTTTCGACCCAAGGGCGTTTGTTGAAAGGATTGCTTGATCACGCCAGAATCTGGCATCGTTTCACCTTCGAGGTCAGCCAGTGGACCTGTTAAGTACACACAGCATGAGTTGACGAGTTAAGCGCATATACATTTGCTACAGTGATTTGCGCCGTATTTTTCGCGAACCGACAGATACCAAGAGGACCCCTTATAAAAAGCTAACCTTTTCGAAATATTACAAGCCCAAGCTGGTGGAGTTTAAGAATGTGTGCACTTGTTACCCCGAACCGACCTTTAAGATTCCTAAAACGTTTTGTTCCAAGTATTGAATACACAAAGAATCTTTACCCCGAGAGATTTGGATTGGGCACAATAATGAGATAGCCGAATTGGTCTATTTCGTGCGTTGCGCTGGGCCGTGCATAACGGTTGTAATTTTAAAGTGTACTCAGCTGACATCTCCATTGAAATTCAACGTTGCTGAGTAGTTCCGCAAAGTTTAACTCCCCCGACCAGCAGAAAAACACTTAGGAAAAGTACATAAAAAAGCCCAAAATGCACAATTTTTGGTCAAATACCTGTCATGTCCACGCCTACAATATCAAGTATCTTTGCTTGCTCGTGTTTCCTGCCACGCTATGTTGAATTCATTCTGCCAGGTTCTTTCTAACAGCGACAGAACGCAACTTCACTCCATAACTTCATCGACAAATCACTCCGTAAGACAACTAGTACTCTTGGATTTAGTTAAATTTTTCTTCGGAAAAAAATTAAGACAAAACTATAACAAGGATCGTAACTTTTATCTTTTTCATCGGCATAAAGTTGGGACGTGTGAGAAAAAAACTTGCATAATTTAGTCCAATTTACAATTCAAATGTAACAGCCTAAAATGGGCCACTTTGAAAAATACCATAATACTTCTTGTTTGGCCCCCAAAATTTGCATAAGCATAGTTTTTGTTTTCTCTTGGAACCATTGTAAGTCCCAAGAGAAACTGGAAACAATGCTTATGTAAAATTTGGGGCACAAACAATGAGTATTATGGTATTTTCCGAAGTGGCCTATTCGAATTCCTCAGTAGAGTTCGTTCCTTTAAGATTATGCTTTTTTAAAATTAAAATGCCATCAAAGAAAAAAAAATAGTCACGTGGCACGCGCGGCATTAATTAAAGAGGGCAGCCGAAGCGCTTCGCAAAGTCCATTGGGCAACGTGTCGTTTTGTTACATACAAGGCACCAATGAGGTGATTAAAGACGGAAAAAGGTGATCGACGACTATATAGTTGCAAAGATTGATCACGTTTTTTTTCATCCAACAAGGAAAACAAAGGGGAAGGTTTGTTTGTTTTAGAATCATTAACGGTGTTAGTACCACTTCATGAAAACATTACCCCCTTTATGAAATATTGCAATGACAATAATATAACGATAACGATGACGATGACAGTGATGATGGCGACAATGACGACAAAGACAACGACGATGATGATGATAATGATGATGTCGAAGACGATGATGATGATGATGCCGACGACGATGATGATGATGATATACCGACAACGATAATGATGATAATGATGATGCCGACGAGGATGATGATGATGATGATGCCGACGACGACGATGATGATGATAATGATGATGCCGACGACGACGATGATGATGATAATGATGATGCCGACGACGACGATGATGATGATAATGATGATGTCGAAGACGATGATGATG
>OX421453.1:40870925-40888425 GCA_949126865.1 Montipora capitata | reverse complement strand
GTATTTAAGACTTCTACGGAAGACATTTCCTGTCCTTGATTGGTAACTTCCAGAGGAACATTCTCCTTCGAAAAAATTGGAAATAAAAAATGTTGCACTTGAACATTTAATATCTCAAAAACCAAGCCGGTGACCCCCATAGCCAAAAGCTTTGCCAGATTAAAACAAGTGAAAATTTAAGGTGGCTTTCAGTGCTCTCCAGAGAATATTTGCTTGTTTTATCTTTTCTTACGTGCGCAACGAGATTGATTTTAGTAAATTCAAAATTTTACTGAAGACTCACCTTTTTAATTTAGCTTTTAATTAGGATTTAATTGTGCAGGGTTTTAATAGTTTTTTACAACTTAGATAAGGTTTTATGATTTTTTGTATATTTAAATAAGGGTTCTACTGTAATTTATTAGCTGATGTAATTTTATATTTTAAAATTGTTATGCGCATTTGATCATATGTAAATGGATTTGCGCACTACAAGTATTAAACTATTATTATTATTATTATTATTATGCTACTCAATTTCCAGCAATAAAAAGTGGGGGTCACAGAGTTAGCTCTTAAGGTATAGAGCGATTTTCATATGACCTCGAAAAATAAACGTAAAAAGAGAACGTAAACAAAAATGCAAAACATTTAATTGGCTTATCGAACGCGGATGCAAACAACGTCATCTCTCCATGGAACTTTCTGGAAAGCGATCGGCATTTCTCTTTGGGGTAATTTGAAATGCAGTAATGTGATTGGGTAATCGAACTGTTCACTGGCCATATTAGGAGTTTTCTTGGCGGGAATAAGAAGAAGCCTTGTTTTAAGGGCCCACTGACGTATTTTTGGGGGTGCGTTGCTAAGGATGTAATGGTTAAGTAAATTGAGAGAATTTGGCATTATTTTGGTCAGTTTCTAACTTTTGTAAGCCAATGACCCTAAATGTGACGTCATCATACTACGCCTCTCGTCACGTGACCAATAAAAGAAAACTCTTAAATTTGTCGCCGTGCTACGCAATTTGGGCATTTAATCGATGGTTTGATAATTTGTATTCGTTTTTGCATATAGCCAAGCATGGTTTTGTTTTTTTTTTTTTAATGTTCTTTTTAAAGACAAACGATACTGAAATACCCATAACTTTTTCAAAAAGGATGATTTTAAAAAATCAATGCTTAGATATATTCTGTCTTTGGGGGTGAAACGTGCCTTGTAAAAGAAAATTAATTCAATTTAACGACCAACGGAAATTTAGCTTTTTCTCAAACCGAAAGTCAGTTCGTTTACGCATGCGCAGTTGATCTGAGAACGAGCGCGAGGAAGGGCGAGGAAAAACATTCGATGGATACAACAGTTCGTGCAGAGCTCATGATATGATGACATCAGTTACCGGAAGTAGCATTTCACCTCCTTAGCCACACGCGAAAAATCCACCTGTGGGCCCTTAATGTCGCCAAACATTGGTCCATGAAACAAATTGTGAACACTTTTTCAAGGTCACGCAAAAGTCGTCCCCTTGATATGGTTGAACTGGTTTGAGCCACCTTAACTTGAACAAATATCAAAACTCGATTGTCAGACAGCTGACTTCATTTACTTTGCCCCATATTCCAAGTATTGACAAAGCACCAACATAAGCTTTACTTTCTGAATGGATGAAAACTGTAGGAGAGACTTTGCCTTTGGACTCGCTTTTAAAAATGGACCGATATAAAGCCTGGTGGTTCCTACCATTGCATGTCATCCATGACCACGTTTACTGATAATATGACGCAAAGTTACTCTCCCGGGGATCACCACCGTACGGATAAAAAAGAGTACGATATGATCATCCTCACCACAATACATGGAGCGGAAGTTTTAACAAGATTGTTTTGGACATCTTCAACTTCCATCATTTGTCCTCCTCTTTCTTGTTCTTCGTCTTCTTGTTGCGATTCATCCACAATTTCGCCTGAACCTCGCTGATTCCCTTCTTGATTACTGGGATCACCTGCGTTTTCCTTTCTTTCCACAATTTCGCTATCTTCGGCTGCATTTTCACCTACGCTTAATTCTGTACAAAGTAGGTCTGCTTCGTTTGCCAATTCATCGTGTAAATGGACAGAACGGCTGCTTCCTGGTGTAAAAGTTGGCGTTTTCGTAGCATGTGAATTTCTAGAAATAAATGAAGGTTGAAAATAAATGTATATAATATATAAATAAATAAACATATATATATATTATAAATGTGGAGGTAGAGTCAACCTTGGCATAAAGTGCTCAATGCTGTGGTAGCAGAGCTAAGTATACGTAAGTTAAAGGATTAAAGAGGACGCATCGATTCTCTGTTGCTCTGAGTTTCGCGCCTAAGCGCTCGTCAGACAGAACTTTTTTCAACTAAGAACGTACCTTCTTATATACAAATTAAATAAGTAGCTAATTAATTCACTAGTGTGATGATCTGATCTACGTATGAAATAAAGATTCTATAGAGCTATTGTTAGCGGCTTGTGAAATTTGCTAAGTAAAACTTATTCTCGTGGCGGCATTCAGAAATGAGTTCTGTTCTTTTGTTTAATAAAGACGGCTTCTTGGCTCTCGTTAAGTAAAGTTTTTCCGTGAGGCACAAGTGGCACCGCTTGCTTTTGTTGCTGTAGGCCGAAACGGTCGCTAAAATACTCCAGTTAACTGTAAAATTGGTGTTGTTGTCTTTGTGTGTCCAGATATATGTTGATAGTTCCGTGCTGTTTGAATAGTTTCTGTTCCGAAAAGAAAGTTTGTGCTGCGTGTAACGTTCAAAAGTTCCTTCTGTTAGTCCAATGTAGTTCTTTCCGGTTGTGTCACTTTCTGCCCGACTGAAAAACAACTGCCTCACCTCAAGGGTCGTCTACAACGCCAACGTAACAACAGAAACTGAACTTTAACAGTAGTTAGCGCGCGGAGTTCGGGTTAAACACTTGCTAGCGCGCGGCATTTGTGGGCTTAAAGTTCTTTAGGGGAAATTTGTTAGCGTGCCTACAGGAAGTTACCAGTTCATTACGCTTGTTCATATGTATATGTATGTATATATATGTAAACCTTGGAAAAATCCTTCTGGGAAAACTAACGTTGACATTTAGATTAGCTGATGTTCGCAGTTTACTGCCATCTTCACGACGTTAAAACGTTATTCCGCAAAAATTTAAGTTGCCTTCATGGCGAAGACCTCTCAAATGTTCAAAACACATTTTACTTGAGCTGTAAAAAGGCCAGTTTCACCTTTTATGTTACGCCTTTAGATATTTTTCAAGACAACTGAAACCATCTTGATATACCAGCTTCTTAAAGTGCCATTACACTGCGCAATGTTCTGTGCAACTTGACTTGTGTTACATCTTGGTTGCGGAAAGGTTGCTGGAAACACTTCAAACATCAACACACCTTGCTTTGGCTAAAATCGATGCGAAGCAAATTGGGAATCCGTTGCCGCGTACAGAATGAAGATTTCTATTTATGTCCAGAATTATTGCAGCAATGCAAACATCACAAAGTGCCCACTGAATGCCACCGTATCTTAAATGATTTTGTTTCCTTGAAGAGCACTTGAAGGCCCACATTTGCCCAAAAGTCATTGCGCACCGAGACTGAATTTCGTGTAACACGAAATTATCCCCCAACTTCCCGCGTGATTCTCCTGAGTGCATTCAGCCAATCAGATCACGCCTTTGCTGGACAAGCCGTAACTTGAAAACAAAAACAAACGACCGCAATGACTTATGGGCGAATTTTACACCTGGAAACAAGTGATGTCGACATTGAAGAAAAGAGCAAGGAGACACTTGGTGACATTTGTCCTACAGAACGAGTGCCCCATTTTCATGGATTTTGGCATTTTTCTGACAGTTGCGAGTTGCGCGTTGCGCGTGCGGAAACACCATACAGCTCTAGGAAGCTTTCGAATGGACATTTCAGGGAGGGTGCCACGCCACTATTTTATGACTTTCCGTTTAAAAGGAGCAACCATTACCCTTTAGCTGCAATATCGCGGATAGCTTGTTCAACTTCTGTGCCTGTACATCTGTCCAGAGGTGTTTCGCTTTTGTTATTCTCCCGTCGCACATCTGCTCCATAACTCAGCAAACATCGCGAAACAGCCGCATAAGATCGACCATTTCTTCCTGTCAAAAGCAAATGTATGCCTGGCTGCAAGAAAGGCAATAATATAATCTTGTGAGTTCAGCTTGTGCTAGGTAAGTAGAAAAAATCTTAAAACCACGCTAACTGGCTCAGGTTGGCGTGCTTTGCAACGGTCAAAACACGCGATTGTGTTGACGGTGTTAGAGAAGAGGTTTGAAGTACTCGCTTCTTACTTCTTGTGTGCTCTCGTAAGTCCCTTGTGTTTTACAACTGAAAAAAGCACCGTAAACACTAAATACTTGTTAAGCGACGTGGGCAAGGCAAGCAGCCTAAACCTCCCTATTTTCGTTTTATAGGAAACTTTCAACTGATCATAAGCTTTCAACCTTTCAAGTCCTCAAAACAGTCTGAGAACGTTTGAATCCATAAAAACGATGCTATCATGTTATATGAATTTAACTAGCCTTGTTTACCGCAAGAAATTCCTTGCTTCAGATAACATGAAAAGATGATTCTGAGGAATAACGAAGTTTAATGGGGATGATTATCGTAGGGCTGAATTCTTTCAACATTAGCAGAATACAATCCCTTCCAATCATGCCGTTTTTTGTCCATCCACGCACGTCTTGGTCTTAGTGTATTTCGTCTCTTTTGAAGACAAGATATTCTTTTCAATATATTGACTTGGGGATACTCGGAGAAAACCCGAATGCTTCTTTGCAGGAGTCGACCCTACGACCTTCCGATTACTAGTTCGGATGCTCCATCATTGAGCTATAGGAGACTCGTGGGAGCTAGGACTCGGGGATACTCGGAGAAAACCCGAGTGCTTCTTTGCAGGAGTCGAACCTACGACCTTCCGATTACTAGTTTGGATGCTCCATCATTGAGCTATAGGAGACTCGTGGGAGCTAAGACTCCGCGATACTCGGAGAAAACCCGAATGCTTCTTTGCAGGAGTCGACCCTACGACCTTCCAATTACTAGTTCGGATGCTCCATCATTGAGCTATAGGAGACTCGTGGGAGCTAAGACTCCGCGATACTCGGAGAAAACCCGAATGCTTCTTTGCAGGAGTCGACCCTACGACCTTCCAATTACTAGTTCGGATGCTCCATCATTGAGCTATAGGAGACTCGTGGGAGCTAAGACTCCGCGATACTCGGAGAAAACCCGAATGCTTCTTTGCAGGAGTCGACCCTACGACCTTCCAATTACTAGTTCGGATGCTCCATCATTGAGCTATAGGAGACTCGTGGGAGCTAAGACTCCGCGATACTCGGAAAAAACCCGAGTGCTTCTTTGCAGGAGTCGACCCTACGACCTTCAGATTACTAGTTCGGATGCTCTATCACTGAGCAAAAGGAGACTCGTGGGAGCTAGGACTCGGCGATACTCGGAGAAAACCCGAATGCTTCTTTGCAGGAGTCGACCCTACGACCTTCAGATTACTAGTTCGGATGCTCTATCACTGAGCAAAAGGAGACTCGTGGGAGCTAGGACTCGGCGATACTCGGAGAAAACCCGAGTGCTTCTTTGCAGGAGTCGAACCTACGACCTTCCGATTACTAGTTCGGATGCTCTATCACTGAGCAAAAGGAGACTCGTGGGAGCTAAGACTCCGCGATACTCGGAAAAAACCCGAGTGCTTCTTTGCAGGAGTCGACCCTACGACCTTCAGATTACTAGTTCGAATGCTCTATCACTGAGCAAAAGGAGACTCGTGGGAGCTAGGACTCGGCGATACTCGGAAAAAACCCGAGTGCTTCTTTGCAGGAGTCGACCCTACGACCTTCCAATTACTAGTTCGGATGCTCCATCATTGAGCTATAGGAGACTTGTGGGAGCTAAGACTCCGCGATACTCGGAGAAAACCCGAGTGCTTCTTTGCAGGAGTCGACCCTACGACCTTCCGATTACTAGTTCGGATGCTCTATCACTGAGCAAAAGGAGACTCGTGGGAGCTAGGACTCGGCGATACTCGGAGAAAACCCGAATGCTTCTTTGCAGGAGTCGACCCTACGACCTTCCGATTACTAGTTCGGATGCTCTATCACTGAGCTATAGGAGACTTGTGGGAGCTAGGGCTCGGGGACACTTGGAAAGAAATCCGAGTACTACGACGTGTTTGTGCTTGCGCCGACGCCGTTTTCAAGGTGAAATGAGAGCTGCTACGCTTACGCAAGTGATTGCGTCGCCAGTGAAAACCAGAATTGAAACGCATTTACCATCTCAGTATTGAAAATCAACTCCTTTGCCAGAGTGAGGTGAAGTGGAGTGTCGCCATCACCATCCACTGCATTAACATCAGCACCATGACTCAAAAGTATCTCTGCCATGACCGGGTAGCCTTCACTAGCTGCCAGATGAAGCGGAGTTTGATTGTGCGTCGCCAAAGCACTTACACAACAACCGGGCTAAAAGACAACGCGGAATAATCAGAGGGAACTTTTACCCCTTCAAAGAGAACATTATTCAAATAGAATAACTTATTTTCAATTTCAAATTTCCTGAGCGCCATATTCTTAAATGAGTGTAACGTGTTATGGTTGCCGTAGACAATATTCCCTAGTGCATTATATTTACTTACAGTGCAACTGGAAAAACCGTGCACAACTGAAATATGTCAAGAGTATGATTTCTGTCCAATATCGCGTCAGAAATCCACTCGCTAAACCGCACAGTGTTTGCTGTTGTTTGCGTAGCAAGAATTGCGTCGGCTTTAGATTTTCCGGGTAATTGAATTCTGGTCGTTTGAGCTCTGAGACTACTCATAAAGAAACAGAACAGCGCGTGCATTTGTCCTTTCACCGATTACTGGCTCTTCGAAGGCTCCGAAGGAATTGTTGCTTTCAACATATGGCGCGGTCACGAATACCTCTATTATAACGGTTATAGAGCGTTTTCATATGACGTCACAGCGGCCATGTTGGTGTTCCAAAACAATAGAATGGCGGCCATGATGGTGTACCAAACTAATCCTCCGGGAATTGAACTCTATTTTGATGCAAATACTTTCTTTTGTTTCAGTAATCCAATATGGCTGCTGGTCACGTGAGTGAAAACGCTCTATTCAATTTGTGGTTTTGGCGCGTGAAGTCCACAACATGATTAACTCAAAAACAATAATCATTCCTGACATATTTTAAGTGTTCACGGTTTTCGCGGTAGCACTGTAACAAATATTCCATGAGCGCGCGTTGGATATGAGATGGTAACAGGGAACAAGGTGCGTAGCGCCTAGTTGGCTTTGGAGAGATTTCACGTGACGTCATCACGGCCATGTTGGTCTACCTGAGCAATTGAACGGCGGCCATGTTGTTGTGCCCAACTGATCCTGCGGGAATTGAGCTCTATTGTAATGCAAACGTTTTCTTTTATTTCGGTGGAAAAACAAGGTTGCTGATCACGTGAATGACAACACTCTATAACCAGTCACATAAACAACTAGCGCGAATGAAATAATTGTTTTCTTAAATTCTCATTAAATTCAGAACGCTTGGGCACTGGGATATTACTGCGCCTTTCAATAACATGCGGACTCTAAAATTCAAAGCTCAATCGACAAATGCGTTTTTCGCTACCGTCAATCAAATGCTCGGCGGCTCCTCCCAGCTTCCGACTATATTGTCTGAGTGTGCTCAACGATTTGATTTGATTACTGTACGCTCGACAGTAGTCGGAAGCTTGGAGGAGCCGCCGAACATTTGATTGACGGTAGCGAAAAACGCATTTGTCTGTTGACCTTTGAATTTAGGAGTCCGCATGTTATTGAAAGGTGCAGTAAAACCAATCAGGTTTCCAGCTTGGCCGGACTTAATAGAATCAGTTTCCATAGTTGGTCAATACAGTACATGAGCTGATAACCGAGGCTGAGTGAACCAACCAGAAAGCGAGAAACGCAATATCCGAGGTCGAAAATTTAATAATAGAGAGATTTAGCATCGCGTTACGTGAAACGGCAGACTGCTGCTTGTCATGAAAGCATGAAATTCCCTTAAACTATCTCGTCTCTCTCTTTTGAGAAGTAACTTGATACCTGTAGCAAACAGAGAAGAAATGAACTTATATGAAATAAGTTTATTTTGATTTTTGGCAAAACGCCAATTTTGGTCTGACGTTTGCGTTTCCCGTAAACGCGATGCTTAATCTCTCTATTTAAAGGAGCTACGTCACGGTGTTGGATTTTGAAAAGTTTAGCCACAATTTATCAAAAAGATTGTTTGTAATCCGTTTCAATCTTCTGCATCCTTCACCATCCTGGCCATGCTTGCATTTATTCTTGTCTCTTTGGTTCTTATCTTCCCTAACAAATTGATATTTCACTATTTCCCCATTACTTAAATAAAATTTTTATGTCTGTTTTTGAACCCACAATATCGTGACCGAGCTCCTTTAAGAGACATCACGATCCTTTCGACCGTGACCCGGTCTCAGAATAAAAGAAAAGAATCTCATACCTGTTCCAAAAGGAGTTTAGCTATTTCTCGATGGTCGTTGATTGCGGCAATGTGCAGTGTTGTGAAACCATCGCTTTTTATCACATTTAAAACGCTCCCGCCCATCGCAAGCAACTTCTCAACAGCTCTGCATGGATAATGATGAAATGCATAATTAATTAGCCAATACACTTTACATTTTTTGTTCTTTCGTAAATGGTAGGTAAGGTAAAGTCGCACATTCATTCACCTGGGTGCAGGGTGGAGCAAAGTTTGTTGTCTAAGAAAACAACACAACGACTGAGCTAGACCTGAAACGAATGACCCAGGGCGCGGGAGTCCGCATCGATGACCCCTACACCACTGTGCCTCTACACTTCTAAATGAATACACTTAAATGCGTTTGACAACATGCAATACGTCAGACGATAACACCGACGACAATTCCGCTTTTCTTGGCGAATAGCTACAGTATGTGGGTTCTTAACGTCTCACAGACGTATAAATTTTAGAGTAACACGAAACTGCGAGGAAGGCTTAATCCAAATATGCCAACACTCATCAACAGCGCGAATGATTTTTGAACTTCGATTCCCTCAGATCCTGATTCAAGCAAAAACACAAACAACAGACTTAAACACAGAGGCGTTTTCATCGCTAGCATCTTTCTTTAGGACAAAAGAAACTAATAACCTAAGTCTTTCTGCGTAAGTTGCTTGTGCTTGTGCTGATTGCAAAGTTGACTGAAGACAGTCCTTAATGATTTTATTAAGTCAAAGGTTCTGTTTACTCACTGCTTGTTTCCTTTGAGTACAGCAAAGTGAAGGTAATTGAAGCCGTTACCATTGGTAACCGCCAACAAAAGTCGCGGATGATTCAACAGCATATCAGCCATAACGTGTTTCTCACCGGCGATGGCGTCGAAGAGAGGTGTGTCGCCTGCTTGATCCTTAAAAACAAAATGAAAAAGAAAATAAATTAAGGAAACAACAATTGATTTGTTTCACCCATTTATCCTCTGGAAGAACTAGTACAAATGTAAGGACGCTGTCGTGAAGATTGTATGGAAGAAATCATTTGAAATATATTTGAAAGACGGATACGTGGTGATTTGACGTTGCAATACAGATCACCAATCACAGTTGAGAGAGCAACTTGCGCAATTTTAAAGAAGCAGAAAAAATTCAAGGCTCTAACGGAACTCGAACTACGGCCAGTAAAGACGTAACCAAAAGAGGAGTTGTAGCGTAAACTTTACGCCATATAGAGTGTTTTCACTCAGGTGATCAGCAACCTTGTTGTTCCATAGAAACAAAAGAAAACGTTTGCATGATAATAGAGCTCAAGTCCCAGAGGATTAGTTGGGGACACCAACATGGCCGCCGTTTCTTTGTTTAGGGAAACCAACATGGCCGCCATGACGTCACGTGACAACACTCTATAGCACATAAAAGTCAAAGAGATTCTGAAGTACTTATTTAATCTTGTAGCAAGACGATAAGACGCTTGCCGACTCAGTTTTGAAAAGACACTGGTGCAGTCAAGTCGGATCAGTATGACCTATTTTCTCGTCGCTGCAAACCAGGAAAAAATCCTTATTTAAATATGCATGTTCCGCGACTGAAGGAACGAATTGTTGTAAGTCTTCAGATACCTGTGGCACACACCTGCAAATTGACATCACAACCTTCGTGCTCGGTCAGGATGCGCACTGCCATCTCGTTGTTGTTTTTAACCGCCAGATGCAATGGCGTGCTTCTATTCTCACCCTGCTGAACATTCGGATCGAAGCCTTTCTGTAATAAGAACTTCACTGCTTCTCCAGTTTTGTCCCTTAAGGTTAGAAAAATCGCCGTTGGTATTATAGTATATGTTATATACTGGCTTAGAAAACAATTAGTCCATAAGCTTTTCTACAAAAAGCGAGAGCGTTACTGCAGCTCTGTTTTTCAAAATAGTAAAAGAACAGTTTTCAAACTTAGCATTTTGATCAATGGTGGGCAAAAATTCAAGAACCTGCGCCAAGTTAGTTAGCAAAAGATGCACACCGTGATTCCAGAGGTTTTCCAGCAGGTCACGGCACGCAAAATGGCGGCTTCAGCGGAAATAATAAAGGTCTCAGTTAGGTTTTACAGTAGTGAAGAATAAAATTCAATTTTACAGGGAATTTTTAAGTGTTAGATTTGAAGGTATCTCAAATTTAATTCTTTGATGTTATGGAAACAAAAATGATTCAACTATATATATACTATATATGTGGTAGCAATTATCAGTGACTCAGTGACCAAGTTTGAGCTTCCAGGCAAAAACTGCATACATATGGCAGAAAGGGAAGTATATATAAGTGCTTAAAAACTGTGTTTAGTCACCTTAAAGGAAAAGTATTTGTTATTTAGGCTATTTAGGCGTTTTGCTGCGATAAAGTTTGGTCTTACAAGTAAATATAAAAGTAAATTAACCACCGTATTTGGAGCATTCGCCGTTCGCCATTGCTCCGAGGTTACGTCTAACTTGGCGCGTTCCATATCACTTTAAGTTCTCTACAATTTCAACAGCTTATACAAGTGTCGAGACGAGAATGAAACCGCGTCGTCTTCTTTGAATAAAATTTATACTGTACGTTTCACTGTCGACCGAAAATCAAATATAAAGTCTACGCGAGTGAAATGCTCTATGCAGGGCGTGAAAAAATTTTGAAATACAGTTTCCCAGTGGGCCCGCACTCGAATATCACTTACCTAATAGTTGTGCAATGCTCATGGCTTGCTGGAAAGTATCATAAGCAATATTTCTGAAGCTAATTTCACTTGCCCACTGGACAACCCGAATTCCATTTTCAGTTGCCCAGGAGCAATTCGACCTGGGTTTTTTCCCTGCCCTGCTGAATCATCCTTTTTTCCCGTGGGCAAAGCAAGTAAACTCACCCGAAAGTAGCATGATGCATGGCTGAGTATCCTTGAGAATCCTGCACGTCAATAAAATGAAAATCAAATCAAATCAAATCCAACATATATACCTTAATAAAGAATAGTCATTGAACTCAACTGAGTCATCATACGTGTGATTTCAAGCGCGAGTTCGATTTGTAATTACCAGTTTATGACATCCATTTAGAAATCAAACAATAATCATTTTATCGCTCAAATACAGGACTTTAGTCAGCACCAATTTGATTGGTTACCATTAACAAGCCTTGAAATCTGATTGGTTGTTTTGTTTTCGTGGTCCTTTCTCATTGGCTGGCGAAATGGTGCGGTTTATAGCAAAAAAATAATGCGATTCGACAGTAAATCGCACTTCTGAGAGCCAATCAGATTGCAAGGAGATCACCAGTGATTTCTAAGTGGATGTAATAAAGAATGAAAGTGCCCGCTTTAACGGCTAAAGTCTAAGAATGTATGCAATTATGAGGTATTCTTGGTCGTCAACTTAAATTAATCTCATGAGTCCCTGTTTTAGCAAGACAAGTTCGTTTTTTAAAAAGGTAGAAGAATGAAAGTTTTAATCAGTTTGACCTACCCAGTTGGTCTAACTGTCCCTGGAGGAGTATTTGTTTCTCGAGGAGGAATTACAGGAATTGTAAGATTTTATTGAAAAAACGAAAATTGAGCCAAGTTTTTGACAACATGCAGCTTTGTTATTATGCAGGCTAAACCAATCGTCCTCAGAATCGTGTTTGGTTCAACTTGTTACCTTCCCTCTTCCCTTTCAACGTTGCTTTGCTAACCGGACCGTTTTCGAAAGCAAGGGGGCGGGCATGTCCGGAGAAAATTGATCATTTGCTTCTTACCACTTTGTCCTTATCAGCTCCTCTATCAATCAATTCTCTAATGACGTTACAGTGACCTTCGTGACAAGCTATATGAAGTGCTGTGTGGCCACCTACCATTTCGTCAATCTGAAAATGAAGTAAGATCTTGAATCAATTAATCAATCAATCAGTCAGTCAATCAATCAATCTATTTAGGTGGTCGGTACGCTTAGCTAAAAGCTAGTTTACACTGTGAAGTACGCCACGAAATAATAAAGATAAAAATACAAAAATAAAAACTTTATTGGAAGTGTATACATTTAAGAAGAGCTACAATTAAAATGAATTACGAATTAAACTGGTTTAGTACAGTCATAATATTGAAGACATATCTTTTTCGATAATGGCTCACGGAAAATCGGAAAATGTTAAGGTTCACACCGTGGAAATATATTGATGCTACTCTGGTTGTGAGAAATTTGAATGTATTTTACAAAGTTACGATTCGAAGACCCAACGTTTCAACACTGGATTAACATTAGATTAACATTGGATCACCCCTGATAAAAACAGTTCGCACTGCAACCCAGGTTGACATTCAAACATGATTTGATGCTACTCTGGTTGTGAGAAATTTCAATGTACCTTAAAAAGTTGCAATTCAAAGACACAACGTTTCGACATTCCTGTCTGTTGTCTTCATTAGAGGTAATCCAAAGATATCGCAAGAGTTATTTTATACGCTACCAATTTGCTAAAAAAGAAAGGGGCGCGTTCATAAGTACTAATTCGCGTCCTTTTTAAAAAAAATTCTTGGTTTGCATCCACGTGATCAGACAGCTACGTTGGTGTACAAAAAAGCAGAAAATGGCACCACAAGTTTTGCTTAATAATAGAGTCAAATTCCCAGAAGACACAGACCTCTCAACCTCAAAACACCGAAAATCTGGAGACTGATGCCAAAAAATCTGGAGATTTCAGTAAAAATCTGGAGATTGATCGACCGGCAGACAAAACCAAGTAAACACAGGTTCTTAATAAGAGAAATGTTTTTTTTCTGCGTATAATTTTTTAAAAACATGTGTGGACCTTAACAATACAGAAATAAACTTGATTTTCACAGCTTCAATACTCACAGCTTAAGTCCAGCCAGTGTGTGAGTACTGAGCTGAACTCATTGCTCAGCATTATATCATCATTATATATATCAGCAATTTCCACCATTTTGAAAACGTGATCAAAATGGCAGAGACTGGTTATGATGACCTAATTTCGAACAGGTGTTTTATACATGGTCATAGACGACAGTCTGTCATGGGCTGTGTTTCCAGCGAACAGACGGATGAAGAACTGAACAGCTTAGCTTCGTTTGTTAAGTTTAACTATAAGTTTGCACAGAATTGACGCAAGAAACTCACCTACGCAAGCCAAAAATGAAATGCTACAAATATATATATATGTTCTTTCAACTTGCGCCTCTATTTATCGTGAGATTTGTCTGTCTCGTCGTGAGAACGTGAGATTGAACTGAGAACCGCGAGTCTCACGACAAAATCGTGAGACTTGAGAGGTCTGAAGACATCTTAATGCATTGTTCTGTACACCAACATACACCAAAATGGCCGCTGTGACGTCAGATGCAAACCATCAATAAGATGCAATAACGCAAATAGGATCATCCCTGATGCAGAACTAGACCGGAGTGTAGAATGTTTGGTTTCTGAATGGTTACTTTTTAAGCTACAATCAAATTTCTTCAAACCAGAGAAGCATGAAACTATGCTTGATCGGAAAATCTTGTTGTTAACACTCAAAGAAGTTTACGAGGCTATTACCAAGGATTAAAATACGATATTCATTAAATATATATATATATATATATATATATATATATATATATATATCACACGTAGATATATATATATATCACACGTAGATCAGATCACCACATTAATGAATTAATTAGCTACTTATCTAATTTGTATATAAGAAGGTATGATCTTAGTTGAATAAAGTTCTGTCTGACGAGCGCTTAGGCGCGAAACTCAGAGTAACAGAGAATCGATGCGTCCTCTTTAATCTTTCAATTTATGTATAATTAGCTCTGCTACCACAGCATTGAGCACTTTACGCCAAGGTTGACTCGACCTCCACATTTATATATATATATATATATATTTTTAGTAACGTGACCATAGTTGAAGATTTTGCTACACTTTTATTTAAAGTGCTACTATGATCAAAAAATCACTTCCATTTTTCTTCAGATTTTGAAAGTGTGATTGCTCAACACTTGACTGGCAACATTTGGAGCTTTGATTTTTATCCAAAGGTTGTTTACTTTGAGTGTAAGTGTTTGACTTCACGGTCCGCTATTACTCCAGTTCCAAACTGACCGACTGGACCTCAGAGAGTTGATTCTGGGGAAAAGTGACGTCATTTACTCACTAGCTTAAAATTTCAGCATGTCAACGCAGCTTATTGCATATGCGAGTTTAAAAGTCTGAAAGCCCGAAACTCCCGCGCTGCATATTAATTCAGCCGCGTACACACGCATTGTATTCTTAAACTATTGAGTCTTTGACGTCATTTTCTCCTCGATCCAGCTCTCTCAAGATTTTAAAGTTCTGGTTAAAACAAACAGGTGTCTTTTTAAAATCAAGGCTTAAAACTTGGGTCACTTACTGTTTAGTTACCATTGTTTTGAAATCCAAATAAAAATAACAATTATTTTTTTGGTCATAGTAGCACTTTAAGTTCGTCTGATTTGGGAAAAAATGGCCTTTTGTTCAGACTTGTATATACAATTAATAATAATAATAATTATCAAAATCAGATCGAAAACATGAAGCTTTTCCAAAGTTCATTTCCTATACCGATTCTGGATGATTATCTAGGATTTCCCTAACTCTTGAAAGATTGTTTTGTTTGCAGGCAGCTACCAGATGGTGACTCCCGATCCCTTCTACAACGGCGCGTTGCAGTAATCCTCTGAAAAAATCGTGGAATAAACCTAGAAAACATGTAACGGTTAAAGCAGACTCAGATTTCCAGAAATGCAGGATAACAGGATACAAGATCGGTATATTGTTAACTGTAACGAAGTGTCCCCTTCCCTTCTCCCCAAATTCCGGATCACATCAAATTTCACTTAAATGTCGCTCTAACTTTACTCCTGAAGTAAACATGAAGTCCTTTCAAGGGAACACATGAGCCCAACAAACCGACTTGATTCCAACTGAGTGGCCTCATAGCTCAGTTAGTCATTGCACCGACATCGCAGAGGTCTTGGGGTCGAATCCCGTTGTCTACAGAGATAATTGAGGATCACTTCCCAATTTCAGTTAAGACAACTTTAGCCTAAGAGCACCCCCTCGCCCTTTGTGTCGTGATAAATGGGCAGTTAGTATTAAAAGGACCCGCGACACTTCGTACTGATAATAAAACAATTCGAGTTTGCACCTGATAAACTGGATTTCTGAGAAAAGGTGAAACAAGAACAACAACATCAACAGCAATAATATGACAATAACGATGATTACGATATGACTATGAAATCAACGATGATGACGATGACAAAGTGGCATCGAAACAAGATGATGCAATAGACCAAGGAGGTACACTCGTGGCCACAGCGTTTGCAGCGACATTAGCAATCACAATAGTATCGGTAACGGTATTAGCGAAGGCACTGTCCAAGGCAATGGTAATTTCATCGGGAATGGCCATCCATTACATTGGTATTAGCACTGGTAAGGTGGCAGTGGCGATGCCAACGGCAGAGACTATGACAACAATGTTATGCAAAGTAGTACCAGGGAGTTTAAGAAACCACGACGACTACAGCGATGAAAACGTCACTTCAAAATATAAGTTTGAGCTATTCCATCTCGTTTACGTTGTACAATATGGGCGAAGTATCCTGTACTGAATGGACTGGTACGGACGGATTTGATGTAAAGAGAGAGAATAGGAAGTTTTACGAAACGACGACGGCTGCGGCAACGGCAAAGGCAACCCCACAAAACAATAATATCATTGGTTAAAAGAGGAAGAGAATCGTGCTGCACGTATTTTAGGAAGTACTTTTGAAGTACTATGCAAATCACCAAATTTGAGGTTTTGTCGAAATGCAAGCATACAAATGTGAACCTTTCATTGTCTACTTTTACCTTGAAACCGCTCGTACCAATATATTTTTGGGATACTTCGCCCACACTGTGCGACATGAGTGAGATGGAATAATCGTAAAGGACTACTTACAGTAGAGAAAAGTAGATCTTAAAGTCCCTAATGAAAGATTCACTGCGGTGTGCCTACGTTGTCATTGTTGTTGTTGTTGTTGACGATAACGGGAGAGAAGCTTACAAAAATGCTTGTACGATCATTTTTCCTCTTTTAACCTTAATATTACTAATTTCAATATTACTACTAATTGTTATTAATTTATGGCGTTGTCGTTGCCCGGCGTAACCGTCGTCGTTCTTGAACTCCCTATAGTAACGACAACGCAAACAGTTTCAGGGCTTGAAATTGCGACCCATACAGTCGCATTTGCAACTGAAAATTTTCCCTTCACGATTAAAATATCTGGCCGGAGAAGGCGCAAAATTGCGACTTGTTTTCACCTTCGCTCTTTCGAAACAAAAGGGTTAGCAGTTACCACTCTGCTGCTACTTCTGCTAAAATAAATAAATAAATGACAAAATTATTTTTTTCTCGCCGTGAACTTTCTTTCATTCTGAAGATAGCGTAATTGTAGCGCAATTTAGCTGCGATGTTACGTGAACAACTCCATTCATTCGATCATTCGCCATTTCCAGCGGTTTCTCTACACACAAGTATTGTGGGCTCATATTTTGTTTTGCTAAACAGCTGACAACACAAAGCAGCGCGAAGATTTTGCGACTAAAATCTGCGAAATTGCGACTAAATTTTCGTATCTTGTCGCAAAATTGCGACAGGACTTTTTCGTTAATTTCAAGCCCTGAGTTTTAACTTGTCTTGACCCTTCTACATTTACATGGCGAATTATCCTTTTACTATTTGAGACGATTAGTTTAACAATCTAGGAGGGACTGCCGCGTCTGGCACTTCCAACCAGCGCTGCGTACTTATAAGCTCCCTATAATCACAAACGTTGTACCTCCTAATGGTTCATCTGTACTATGACCATCGTCAGCTGTCGCCTGAGCGGGACTTGGATCAGTGACATACGTCACAGCAGCAG
>OX421453.1:40863425-40865925 GCA_949126865.1 Montipora capitata | reverse complement strand
AGATGATCTCTATAATAGCTTCCACCACTTGCTGGGACAGTGCACTTAAGATCCACCTAATAGAATAGTTAAAAGAGAACATTGGCTTTGACAAAAAGTTTTGCGGGTGCTGGAGATAAGTTACTTTTAAGTAAATAGCTTGCTTGTTATAAGCGTTGTGCAAAGACAGGCAGCGTTGCCCTGGCCGTGGACCTGGGCGTCGGACTTAACATTCAGATGTCCCGGATTTAAAACAAAATTTGACCTTTTAGACTGCCCTCAACTCCTTGTCTGTGAAGCGGTTTGCGTTCTGTTAGAGTTTAAACTACCAATAACGCAATGTTCATTGGCGCCTTCATCAGTTGTTCCTAGGCCTCTGCTCCTTCGAAACTAGCCCCTTTGCACTTGTGTATGCAATGACAACAGATTTTCATCAAGCGGATCGAACCCCTTAAGTCACACATTTCCACACCGACTTTTCCTTAGGTGACTTACAATGAAGGCAAAATGTTTTGTTCAAGTTGTGGTGATTGACCTGAGAAATCAAATGATGCATCCAGTTTTGCAAACGCCGGACTCAGTAATCAGTTCGGATTCGAATCGTCAAGTCAACAGGGCATATTTAATACCCTTTTACACACGCACAAAAATTGGCACGGCATTCCAAGCGGATCGAACCCTGGCAGTACGACTGCCGTGCCAGTGTTTTGTGCTAGTAAAGCCGGCTAGAGGCGGAAGAGGCGATTCGTGTCAAAGCAAACCCTGGAGAAGCTCCTTCACCAAGAGCTCTTCTCCTCGTGTTGGAAGAGGTGAGACTGAAAATTGAAAACTTACTTGGTATACTCTTGCGAAGTCTTATCAAATAAATTGTTTGTAAAATTTAATATTAGCATGATGCTGCGGTCAGGAAGGACTTTTTTTTTAGTTGAATTAAAGCACGAAAAAATGCAAGGTGAACTGAAGGCAAAAGCCGAAATGTAATAGAAATATCCACGATGATCGTGTACATATGTAAATGAAGGGTTGCCCACAAAATGTTAAGGTCGAGCACTGAGTCATCCGAAACGGAAAGAATCACAGAAGGAACGATTGAACTTCTCAATACAACTTTTAAAAGAAAAGATAGTCTTAATAATCTCACCATAAAACATTGCGATAAAACTGAAAAATGTCGAAAATAATCTTGCTTAAAAAGCGACGACCTTTCGACGTTAGCTTACGTCACTTTCAAGAGAAACTTGTCGACAACGCACGACGAAACAGGTTTCCTGTAAATTCACAATTTAATTCTTCTGCCTGACGATCTACAACATCCAACTCAACTCAACAGTTCGCTAAAAAAGACTGAATGGTGCAAAGCACATTACGTAATTCTTTTAGATATTTATTTTTTTAAAAATTAACATTCAAAAGTTACTAATTATAAGGGCCTGGCAAAACGGGAAATGGTTGGCGACCAAACAACATTAAACATTGTTTGGTGACCAAAGCTTTGTTCGTTTGGACAGCCGTATCAAAGATGCTTGGCGCGCGCATGCGTACCACGCTTGCTCAGCCGCTTGTATCCACGTGTTTTTTACGTATTTGTGAGCCGTAGTTCTTTGCTTGTGGAGTTTGACCCGAGTTAGATCAAACATGTTTTAACCGTCTGGGCACTCACTTCAAAATCAGCATGTTAAGTCACCAAACAATGTTAGATGTTGTTTAAGGTGATTCCCAAGAAATAGAACTTGCGCTAGATTTCTGATAAAACTTCGCACACTGTTGTAATATGTCAAGGAGATGATAAAAATGTAATAAAAAAGGGGGGTCACCGTGCTCGTTTCCCTGGTACGAAGCTGACAAATACGGGTATTCGAGCTACTTTGACAATTGCTGCGCACCCCCAATGTTGGACAAATTTAGTTCGATTTTATAAATGTAATCCAACGTATAAAGCAGAGCGTAATATCATTCCATACTTATTCAAGTACGTACCTGAAAAGTGTATTTGAATGCCTTTGTGAATACTCAAAACGTATCGTACTATCGTTCGGGTCCTGGCCGGGGACATGAAAATGAAGATGACCTAACGTCGAAACGTCGCTTTTTAACAAATGTTTGAACATTTTTTCACTTTTATCGCAATGTTTAACCGTCCAATGAAACGTTATTGACATTTTTTAAGACTTTTGGTGTGCAATCCAATGCGCAGTTAATTGGTCGAATCGCTTGATTGAGGGAAGGAATACCTCTCGGCCAAAAAGATTTCGGATATTCGAATAGAAACTCTGGGGTCAATGGTTCCTGCTTAAAAAGATATAAATCACATACTTTTCCGTGTTTGCCAACCCTATAAATATTCGTCCCTTTTCGTTTCTTCCAAGCGACTCGCACAGAATCTTTGGTAGCTTCATCATCCCAACTTGTGATCTCCTTGACCACACCCTCGGTGTTTGGGCCTCCATCCTGATCTCTCCATTCCCAGTCGCAGCCCCTGACCACCTTAGCGCCCTTAAACAAACCACGGGTTTCTAGCTTA
>OX421453.1:40838425-40853425 GCA_949126865.1 Montipora capitata | reverse complement strand
AAAATATAAGAATCGCTGGAACCTGTTAATAGGATTTTTGAAAATAGTTCCGCCAAAATGGTCTTACAGGCAGCCATTCTTAACAAGTCAAGTATACCTGCATTTGCACTGTCAAGAACTCGAAGATCATGTTTGCCGTCCACTCCAGCTCTGTAATTTGCTTTGCTTCCACTATCCCACCGGACCCATACAATTGGTTCTTTGATGGGTGATTTTGTCTCGGTCCCGATGTGAACAATGGTTCCAACGTTTCCTTCACCGCCATCTTGGTTTCCCCACTTCCAGTCGGGTCCACGGACGACTCGCACTCCCAGAAATTCCATTTCACTGCAGCCTGAATTAAGAAGGGAAGAAGGCTTCAAACCCGCCACACGACACAAGAAACTCATTGCATCCACGTGTCTGTCTTATCAAGCGGGGCTAGATTAGCTAACAATGTGTCACACCATGCCAAACAAATCAAGGCGAAAGAAGCTTATATTGTACCATCGACATTCCTTACCTTCTTGTAATGTGGCCTTCTGTTGCTATAAGGAACTCTGCAGTTATCGTAAGCTCTTAGCTGCTGAAGTTTGGTTAGCCAGGTCTATTAGCGGTCTTTAGAACAAGAGTGGGTGGAATAATCGGTTTAACAGCAGTTCAACACAAAGCGTTCCGTGGTTTGGTGAGCTGCGTTCCTAATAGCAGCAAAAATCACAGGCGCCCCAGGCTCATAGCGTGTGTATAGCCACCCACTCTCCGCACAAAAAATCGGAGAGGAGGGTCTGTGATTTACCGTTGATAATCGTGTTCAATACCACGTGATTTTTCCTGGCATGTGTGGAAAATGATTTCATTGGTTTTTACCCATCGATCATTACATCATTGAAACAACGAGTTTTGATTGGCTTTTATTTTTCTCTCTCCACATCAACACCGTGAGAACCACCGTGAGAGATTTTACGATGAGTTCGTGTGTACTTTGCACACGGTAAAAAAATACGAATAAAAATCTTTTTGATGGTCAAAGAAGTTTTTCTTTTAAAGTGTAAAGTGGAAATCGATTCTACTTACATTTGTAGGAATTGTTGTCAGCAACGAAAGCGCTCCTGACGAATCTTCACGAGGTGAATATAGCACTATTCAAGAGATTGTCCACTCGAAAACGTCTCCCGCTATCCCTCACGAGTCAATGTAATTCCAACGCCTTGCTTGGACCAGCCTAGCAATTCTCAAGAAAAATCTACAAAGCGTGTTGCCCTGGAAGATTTGAGATGTGGACATATCGAGGAAAATAGCAGCTCATCGGCATCGATATTTGCTGCTCTGAAGATCAGAGCCGTAGGAAGACTTGCAAATACATCCTTTCCTTTAATGCTATAAAGCCAAGGTATCTTGAAATCTACCTCATTGACCACCATTTTGCGAAATTTAGCTCCAAAGAAATATGAGCCACGCAAATTTTGGTCAGCGTAGATCACTTATAATGTCTGCAAAATTATTCGAGGACACGATTACTAACGGTAAATCACAGACGCTCCTCTCCGATTTTCTTTGCGGAGGATAAGGATTTGTATTGCATTTGCATTGAAGCGGGCACAAGGTGTCATATTTTTGCTTTTGTGTGGCTAATCTAATCACTTAAAAGAATCGCTCGAATATGAAAGAAAAAAGTGATGTCGTTAAAGGCAAACGATGGAATAAATATTTTGATGAAGTGAAAAACAAAACGGAAGTAATTTCTTCCTTGAAAAGTGACAAGGTTACATCAGCTGAAGTCGGCAAAAATTTAAATTATTGTTTTCGAGTTTGGTCTTGAACTTAGCAAACTAACAGATTTTGGCGTACAAAGCGGATTTTTTTTGTTGAAGACTAAGAAATATTTGATATGATGCAGACATGATGAACTACAAAGGAGACTCGTCGGGACTTGTCTTGTTTTGGAATATATTACAGCTGCAGGATGAGCTGATTCAGTACATTTGTCAGTTCTGAAGAAGACACACATTCGTGAAAACCATTAATGTTTGTCGTTGATAAGTTATCGATTTCCTCGCCCACTATCGTCTCACGATTAGGCCTTGCTTTATTTCTAACAAGCTATTGAAAAATCGCGGAACCTATAACGGGCGAGTACAACGCTAAATTGAAACATCAACAGGAATTCTTTACTTCACAAACGAAAGCATATTTCATGATAATTGTTTTAAAAAGCAACGAATTACCGACTTACCTTGTATCTTTTCCGGCCTTGATAGTGCTTGTACAGGTTGTCTGAAAGTGGTAAGGTTCTTTTACAACCAGAACACTCGAATACGAAATGCTAAGCACGTTTGCCAACGTCTCCGCTTCGGTTGATTTGAACAAAATGCTTGCGATTGCTTTTTCCCAGAATATTACAAATTGATAGGGTATTCCCCGGCTTTAACCTCTGGTGACTTGATTGGACAGTTGTCTCAACGTCACGTTTATTATTGAAAAGCAAAGTCATGCAACTTCTGGTGCGTGTTTAAAACATAAAATGGCGAAATGACGAAATGGAAAATGGCGAAATGGTAAAATGAATCCCCATATGTTAGCACAGGCTCCCCAAATTGACACAAATTAATAACGGAATCGTTGAAGAAGAAAACCACTCGAGAGTGAAAAATATGAGCAAAATTTTGAATAAAAACGTCTTAATGTGAGGCTTCTTGCCTTCCGTGTTTTTTTTTTTTGTAAGGCTTTATGCGATTTTCAGTACGTTTATGGTCGTTTTCAGCGTCGCTGTTTTCCCTATGTATATCCGATGCAGCAGTCCTAAAGATAAGCTGCTGTAAATTCGACCAAAAATTCTACTCAGACCAAGGTCAATAGTGCTGCTAAATATTTCAATCCTCATATCAGACAAAAGTTACGGAAAGGAATGTCACCGAAACTGGTTGAGTTTGCTTTTCGAGGAGTCTTTCTTCCGATGTTGCGCGCACAAAGCGGTTGAAAAACACGCACGGGTGTTTTGGTCTCAGTAATAATTACACCCAGGAAAGCACTGAGCTGTCCGGACCAATCTCAGGGAAATGCAGATGTATTAAAGATGTTTCGCAAACGAAACATAAACAATCAGAGTGTTTTACAGAGTAATTGTAACAAAATTGAAGTTGGCTGCTGCCAGTAAGGTGTTTTTCAACCGTTTTGTGCACGCAACATCGGAAGAAAGGGGGAATCCCCGGAAAGGAAAATCAACCAGTTTCGGCGACTTTTCAATTCCTTTCCGTAAACATTTCAGTGTCTGACATGAGGATTGAAATATGTAGCAGCACTATTGACCTTGGTCTGAGTGGAATTTACAGCAGCTTATCTTTCCGACTGCTATATCGGAAGTTAATAAAGATACATATAGGAAAACACCGACGCTGAAAACGCTGTTGATTTTAAGACTAATTCCAATTTATGGCGTTGATGTTGACAGGAAATTGTTGAATTCAAAATAACCTGCGATCAGGCCCATTTTTAGCTTCGCCCATATGTTCTCTTATGTCATCGCTCGCTAAAATTGGGCCTGACCAAAAGTCTCTCAAGAATTCCGTGACTCGTGATCTGATTGGCTGTTGAAACGCCGGAAGTGAAAGTGCCATCGTGATTGCGCGGAGCTCTCGCGAAGTCCTCGAGACTAATCCGCCATAAGTGTACGAAGAAATTTGCTCCCTTTTGTTCTTACAATGCCGTGGACGGTGCAACTTGATTTTAGTTGTATAAATGGAGATATGCCATCTGAAATATCTCATAACTTGTCCAGAATCGGGTTTGAATCTCTGGAACGAGTGAAAATAGCTATTCCGTTGTCGACCTCTGTGGCCATGGGGTTGAAAGTACTTTGGCACAAACTTCCCTGATGTTTTGAAAGCTAAATAGCTGGTTCTTTCAAATGGCAATGAAAGCCGATGCATATTGGTTTCCTGGATGAGACAAGGGACATATATATCAACAGGAGGAGATGCTGATAAAATCGCAAGTTACACGAATGCATGTTTTGAATATCTGTGTATCAAACAGCTTTATTTATTTACTGTACATGACACGGTTTGTTTGCACACTTCATAATATTTCCAGTTGATTTAACTTAAAACTCACACTCCAGAAACTAAAATGGCATGTTTCCAGAGAGATCAATTGTACAACAATAAAAGAAACTTTGCGAGTCCATCTTACTGTTCGTACTCCATCAAAAAATTAACAGCCAAACGTATCATGATTTTACTGCGCGCAATTCTAGAAATACACTGCAACTGAAGATATTACCCGAAAAAATCACCAAAGAAACCTTCATAGGCAAACACGTTAAAGGAATAATGTATTTCTCTTTCTTTTCCTTAAAAATCTATTGCCAAACCGTCCAACGACACAATGCTAGGTTATCTCAATTACAAATTAAGATGTCAAGCTTAAAAGATTGCATATTCAGTGAAGTTCGGAGGGAGAATTACACCGGCCTTTGCCGCAATATAGTCATCGAAAACATTCCCCATGCTTTAAATGTGTTTTTCTCAAATTAAAGCCAACGGTAACTTTCGAATTCGTTTACAATATTCCTCCCACGGTAATTAACTCTGGTCAAAACAAAATAGCGTGAATCTGCCGTCCACGCGTGTATTGGTGTAATGGAAGTAAATTTGATTGGCCGATGAAGGACATGTCAATCAATCAAAAAAAGTGGGCGGAAGGAATTTCGAAGAGGAATTTGGTCAGGCTCTATTTTTCGTTTCGCCAACTCCACATTACGTACCACGCGAAACTAAAATAGAGCCTGATTGCAGGTTAAATTCAAAATAAAGTTGTTGAAGTTGACAGATAAAGATTGTTCATATTGAGAAAGCTTTGTTGAATTAAAAATAAAGTAGTTGAAGTTGACAGACCTAGGTAAAGAGTGTTGATGTTGAGAAAGATTTGTTGAATTAGGTATCAAGTTGTTGGTTTTGACACGAATTTTCATTGTTGAAGTTTGCTACAATTTGGCGACCATATTCAGAAGCGCAGAGCGATACGATTTAGTGAAAATCAAACTGTCAGAATCGGAAGCAGAATACTGATTCCGCTTATGACTCCGTCGCTTACGATCCAGTGAAAACGTCGGAAGCAGAAACGGAAGAATAAACCAATCACAATACTCGATTCCAAGCATTATGATTGGTTGGTTCTTCCGCTTCTGCTTCCGATTCCAACAATCTAGTTTTCACTGGATCATAAGCCACGGAGTCATAAGCGGAGTCGGAAGAAGATGGGAACGTTCTGATTCTTCCGACTCCGATTCCGTCAAGCTTACGACTCCACTTACGACTCCGTTCTTTGATTTTCACTAGGTCATAAGCGTTCTTACGACTCCGACTACGACCCATCGCTAGTGAAAACCAGCCTTAAGGGTGGGTTTTTTGGGGAAAATTGAATCCAAAAACAGATTTTGCGTTTTTTTGGCGAAATCCAAAAACGGATCATGAATCCAAAGTATCCACACCCGAGGAGGATACTTCGGATCAAGTCTAATCCGGATTCTTCAGCGTTTTTTTAGGAAAGGATTTGAAAAAGTGTTTTCGACAAGCGGTTTACCATGCAGAAATGATACCCAACAGCTATCGTACATGACAGTTTAATCCCAAACGTTTTTCTCGCGCCATCTTTACCGTACGATCGAAGACACGAATAGGTCGAATATAGTTAGGTTTCCTGCAATTTCACACCAGAAATTACACTAAAAGTTTGGGTTTCGGACCCGAAACGAAAAACGGGCCCCAGAACAGAGAAGAATTTTATTTAACAACCACAACTCGTGAAGACCTTTTTTTTTTCATATAAAAACGAAAGAAATCGTTTTGATAAGTAGATCTTAGTATTTAAATTGTTTGCGAGGACATGTCGAAATTACTTCGCGGAGCTGATTGAAACTAACCCTCGAACGCAGACGTATCTCTAGACTTGCCACAAGTCGACCTTACGAGAATCCCAGGAGAAAATGTTTTAGCGAGCGAATCGTACGTATCTCCGGTCGTCGTTTCTCTGCCTCCGAAAAATAGGCAGACTAAAGCCTGGTTTTCACTTGCAGCTCAAGCGCAAGCCTTGTGTGCTTGTGCTTGCGTCCAAAGTGCGTCCAAGTGAAAACCAGGCTTAACTGAAACTGCCAGTGTATTTGAAAGCATGGAATGAAGTCAATTTGTGTTCGAGAAGTTTGTCGTTCGAGAATTGGGGAAATTATTTCAGTTTGACAAATTGAAGCTAATCAGTTTGACAAACTGACTCTCTGCTCGTCTCGACTGATTTCAATCAAAACAATGGTCCTTTTTACAACGCCTTTTTAAAAACTGACTCCTGTCTAAAATAAAAGTACTCATGATCGCAGCTTACGTGCTATTGAGGCAACAAATACAAACAAAGATTCCCCTATACAATTAGAGGTCCCATGATTTATGAGTCAATGAGTCATGAGTCATGAGTCAGCTGATGAGTCACGAGTCAATGAGACTCACAGTCAATATAGCAATATTTTATTGATTATGCCTTAGCCCTCGCACTCTCTGAAATTTTAGCTTTCATTTTATGGGTTAGGGTAACTGCACTAACTCATTGACTCGTTGACTCATAAATACTTGATGCTCATACAATTACTTTCAAATGCATCATACATATATTTTGTCTGGGACGAACTTGAGCAAATAATCTTTCTTCGTCTTCGTCGAAGACGCACTAAACTGATTAGATTCTGATAAGATTAGAGTTCGTCGAAGACGCACTAAACTGATTAGATCGTCCAGACGCGTTAAGCAGACGCGTTAAGCGTCTTGTGCTCCACTTTATACCGACGAATTAAAACAGACGCAGAAACGTTCGTCACAGACAAGAGACGGTATGAAGGTACGTTCACACTCTCTTTTCACAGACGAATAATGCGTCTCTGTATGTCTTAGTATGTAGTTAATAATAATAATAATTAAAAATTTATAACGCGCCTTTTCCATGCAAATATGATCAAAAGCGTCCCGTCTTTACAGTGGACGGATAACATGACAGACGCATAATTAATTCGTCTGGATGCATTATGTGCCTCTGGTGTAAAAACGGCCATCCATGCTCGTTTTGAATCAACAAAAAGACAACCGATCAAATATCATTGCGAACAGAATTTGTTCTACGGAAGTCAAACTGTACAAGACTACTTTGATATGAGTAATTCGATACCACAAACTATTTTTAAACCTATTTGAAAAAAAAAAACAATTAAAGAAGGGATATTATCGTCGAAATTGAGGATTTCGTGGTCATAATTGTTCCGTACACCTGATTAAATAGTTGCTAAGGAAGCCTATTTCATATGTTTCGTCGCGAAGAAAACTCAGTATTAACTAGGATTACGAGATAGTTTTTTGCTCAGCCCCTTTTGCAAAGGCGAATCTTGATAAGTTTTCAAAACACAGTTTTAAAATTTAAAAAATTGATTCAACTTTATACACCTGCACGCTATTCTTATAATAATTCATAGGTTGCAAAATATAGTTATTCTACCTGTGCATCTTTCTACCGACGCAGCCAATTGACAGAGTTAACTTATTAATTTTCTATACCTGACGATTATCTGTCAGTCACAGGGGATAATTAACGACATTAATTTTGTGCAGTTGATGCTCATAAAATAAGGTTGGCAACAACGAAGCCTCATCATCGTGAGTAAAGATCAAAGAGGATACAATTACCCACAATCAAGGATCTTGAAGGTAAGTATCACTCGTTGCTTTTCAAATGGAAACAATTTTGAAAAATTACAACCAAAAGCCATGCAGCTTATTTATTTTCGCCGTCGTTTAATTTTGCCAATTGTAGATTCAAAAATGGACTGTTTCAAGGATTTTACACGCGCTTAGGACTCAATTAAGGCGTTAAATCTACAACGAAGTTCTGAATTTTAAGCCTTCGATTCCATGTTTCAAGTTTAACTCCTTTTTCGTGTGCTTTAAGATGTCATGATATTTGAGTGCATTTCACATGAAGAATTAGTTAAAAATACGGCTGTCGCAATATGTAAAAAATCTACTTTATGTTTCGTGATCTAAGTAAAATGATGATCGATATCATATAAATTCCAGCCTACGTTTTCTCATGAACTGTGAACGCCGTGTATAAATAATTTTCGTTCTGTAACAGGCCTTATACTCTCAAGTTGTTTTTTTCACTACAAAATCAGGGGCGGATGGGCATTTATTTTTCACTAAAAGTAAATTTCCAAGTTGAAATCTCGAAAATGGTCTAAACAATTTTTTTTGGCAATTTTCGGGCACAGACACACTCTGGCTGTGTTATTTGTCACTTCACTTCACTCAAGGAAGATGGAACTAGCCAAGATCCTGTCTGCTTAAAATTTGATCCAGCAGGATATTAGCTAGTGAAGGCCTTAGAAACAAGGGAAAGGGACTTTACAGAGTTAAAATCCAAAATATTCCCAGGGAAGCATGCCCCCGAACCCCCTAGAAACTTTTTCGTTGTTTTGGAAACCGGTCTTTTTTTATCCTTGATCCGCCCCTGAAAATATTCACTTTTTTTCTTGAATCATGATACAATTACGCTCGAATGTAGTTACAACAGATAGGACGTCTAGACTGGGTATAATATAACAGTGAGCATAAGTTTCTGCACTGGGGCAGGTGGTCTAGAAAACAACTGGACTACAGCAAGCAGCCTCCCACTTCATCTACCATCCCCTGACAAACAAAAAAACTAGCGCTAAATCATGTAGTATTTATCAATTGAGTACGCCAGCCTTTCATTGAAGATTATTTGCCAAAAATGTGCTCACAATATATCGAGTAACTCCCTGTCTCAAAACGTAGGACCACCGACAATTCGTTGCATAACTCCTTCTGTGAAAGTCTACTGAAACCTCATGATCGTGTTGCTGAAATAAGGAAGACTAAAGCCTGACTCGGATTACAACGTTTTGAAGTTCTTTTCAGGCTTCATGCTAGTATACAAGGATCAATTAGAGAATTTGTCAAGGCAGAATCAACGCTGTGAAAAAGGGAAAGGTTAAGTATATTACCAACCCACAAACAAAATCCGTTGAATCACTTTTATAAGAGAAAAGTTAACTGAATTCCCTTAGGGTGTTATTTTTAGATACACACTGCAAGACGTAAGGATACGTGCAGTGTTTAGTTATAAGACGAAAGAGCTTTTCTTTGTGTTTCAATTAACTTTTATCAGGAAACCTTGTCTCACTTTTATCAATATTGGATGGTTTGCAACACAAAGCTTTATTTTTTTTCGTTTTCCATCTTTCTTTTTAAACCTCTTTGTCTGTCTTGGCCTTTTTTTACGAATAAAATAATACCTGTTGTTCGTTTACTTTCTTCTGGCTGAGTATCTGACAACCTTATCGTCATTGGCATTCTCACCAAGGGTGACTTTTAGGTCTTGGTAAATTTCATTAAAAGAAATGGTTGTGTGGCTCTTTGACTGTTAAGCATCTTGCCGGCTTGGAGCGTTAATTCTTGAAAAACTTGTCTAAAAGGAAGACAACAAAGAAGCTCAAACGAAGTCAAAACTGACATCGTTATCAATATACAAAAAAGTGCACCTTTCAAATTATTTCCACCATATTGGTGCTTCAAGGTATTGATGGAAAAACGGTATCTAAGGTCTCTTGTACGCTTTAAAAAAAAAAAAAATTCAGTACTGTTGTTCTAAGTTATTCGGTTCGCCTTTACAAATCTACAGTAATTTGTTACTTATCATGGGGAGGCACATGTTTATAAGCACTGCATTTTTTGTGTCTCCTTGCCTCATTTTATTTTGCATAATATGTCGTATATGTAAAATGGCAAAACAAATAAACTGAAACTGAAACTGAAACTGAAACTCATGGTTACTTGAGGAAAACAAGGGGTTTCGAAGTCGATTCCCATGCGATCGCGAAAGTTTGCGGCCAGAAAGTGTCAAAACTGCTTTGTCCTCATTGTTTCGTGCTTCAACATACGTTTGATCTATATCTAGCTTTTTCATCCAGTAACCAGTTCATTCTTCAAAACCGGTTTGTTTAGAGAATAGGTACTCCAACATCCTGTTGGATGATCAAGTTCCACCCTTTAGCCGCCTGCTTTAACATATGTTTGATTTACATCAAACTTTTTTATCCAGGGGTTTGTTTCGAGAATAGGTCAACTCTAGCTTCATACACAATCCTCGTGTTTTTGAATAACATCGCGCAATTGTAACAGAGATACACCGTACTAGTAAATATCCTGTCAACCAATAATTCAAAAGTATATTCCGTAAGAATTTCAGCAACGGCAAAGGGAGAAAAACGTGCTTGTCATTGTTTGTGGAAAGTTGACACGCATTTTGACACAAATAGTGAGTAATATTCTATGACATTAGTGACGTCATTTCTTCAAGTGATTAAAACAAGAAAGCCTTGCCATTGGCATGGCTATCAAACCAAAAAAAAAAAAAAAACAAGCAATGCGTACATGTGAGACAGCCACTTCGGACCCTACTACCAATGGAGTCTTGAATAGCGTTGTCGTTCTCATTCCGGTTCTAACCATTCACTAATCTGCATAGAAAGAATATAATTTTAAAATTTGAACGAAAACCCATGGCAATAAAATGCACCTCAACATCGGTAATTTAACATCAAACTTTCTATCAAATGCTGTCATGAATACCAGGAGCCCATTACTAGGAGCCTCCATGTGCAGTAGATCTTTGAGTCAACCTTTGCGCGTATCTTTCTATTTTTAGAACGAACCCTTGAGCAGGAGACTCGCCTTTTTAAAAATATACATCAATTTGCACGATTTAAATACAGTTTTACTGCTTTATTTGTCTTCATTAGACAATGACTTTACTCTGATTGGCCTTTTAAAACAGTGCTTGCAGAGCCGAGGAACTCGTGGCATTCTAAAAATAGAAAGATACGCGCAAAGGTTGACTCATAAGGACGTTTCTGAGAAAGGCAAGCTCCTACTCATGGGCTCCTGTGAATACAGGGTACCGTATGCATTAATTATCAGTTTACATAAAAGCATGACCATGAATATTAAGTCTACAAAGTCACACGTTACCACTAACAAATCAATTGAAAATTGCAAACCAGAACATTTAAATCAGCAAATACAATGTGTTTAAGTACATTGATTTCATATTTAATTTAAGAACAATTTCAGGAAATTTATATGCATAAAGAAGTTAGAGGCTCGATAATTAAAAATATCCATAATCAAATTTAATTGCCATTCATAAAGAGGGCTTGCTTGTTTGCTTATCATCCAAAATAATGATCTTAACAATTTTATTCATAATTTAAATAACATAAGAACCTATCAGAAGTTATAACCTGTTTAAAAAGGTGTGGCAGTTTCTTGATACATGAGCACCAAAACTTGTAACATAAGCTCTATACTTTTAAACCTTAACCTTATTCAATTCCTAGCTTTTTCCCAAACCCTAATTGTGCCTTAAACCTACCTTTACACATATATTAACAAAAGACTCAGTAAACTATGCTAGCTTGGCTACAGGAGAAATCCCAATTCATACATTGTTCTCAAAACTACAAACACAAGAGAAGCAAACAACAAGCACACTGAGTTGGGTTCTTGCTTAAGAGGGACATAAATTATAATGTCATTGAGCAAGCAGGTTGATTGAACTGGAAATTTATTGTTTTCTCAATCATAAGTGTAGAGCTTAGGTATTTTCTGGGGGGTTAACTCAAACTTATCCACAAAATCAAAGCAATATTTTAAACTTGTATATATGCAGACAAAATATATCTATCATATCAAAATGATACTGTTTGTTAATCTATAGTGAGTCATTTTAAGGCTTTGGCTACTACTGAGTTATCACGAAAATTCTCTGGAAGGGAAGGTCCTTCCTTTCAATTTCCAGAGCACTTCTACACTCTATCCTAATATCTAACTGATTGATTCCTAAACATGGAAGACTGAGGCTTATTACACTGAGTATTGTCATTTCCAGGGTTTAATTAGCCACTTTGAGTGGGATGAAATATATTTTAAACTTCAACTCCTGCCAGGGTTATAATAAACAAACAAATGATATTAATGAATAAAGGAACACGCAAGTATTCTCATAAATAGTAAAACCATCAAATTAACAATTGGCTGCACTTTCATGCAAATTATTTCCGTTTTGTCACTTTGCGTTTAAGAAATTTATAGTAGGAAATTAAAAATCATATATTACTAATAAAATAAAAACATGTCACATTAAGTTCTTACTACACATTCGATTCGCCAGCCAGATAAATTTTTGATCGATGGTCAGTGAGGGCAACAATGTTTACGCAAAATATTGAGATTTCTTCGAGCACCTCAACAAAAATGGCACAGAAAGAACTTAACCAACCTTTAACATGAATAGCCTTACTCGGAATGGCTTCGAAGAAGATTAAATGGCGAATCATCTCATGTTTACACCAGATTTTTGGCGAATATCAGCTGTGCACAAGTAATGCGGGCAAATAGGGGACAGCAAAACGTTTTCGCTTTCTCATTGCGTTTAGCCGCGCTACTCACAAAAACAAAGTAGAGGAAACGAAGTTTCTAAACAGGTATCATGATCAGTTAGCTCGTGTCCCAAAGAGTGGTAAGATATTCGAAATTTTGGCGTCCTGGCCCATGGACTATACCTTATAGTAACTCTTCTTTTTTAAAAGGAGACCTTTAACTGATAAGCAAAATTTGTAGCAGTCGTTAGATAATATGGTGCGCGTGCCGTGATCGACACACAGAAGGCATTTCGAGGCAGGAAGATTCAGCTTTTTGACATGTATAAGTGAAATTTTCTAAGCAGAGAATGATACTGATGTGTTATTTAATGTGGTTTGGTGATTATTCGGAGTCTATAGGCCTCTTCTACTCCTTTCCTATTCCAATCCCAGTAGCAGCAATCGTAACTTTTCTTTACGTTTATACCACGCGCGATATGTAGTTTTTTTCCACTTGTACAGTAGTAATAAAAAGTTTACATTGGATTCTGTAGTTTTAGTGTTCACCAAATGCAACGTCTTCCGATACAGAGAAGCTCTCCCTTTTCATGCTAATATTTCGGATTAAAATCTCGCCTCTTTTAGATAGATAGATAGATAGATAGATAGATAGATAGATAGATAGATAGATAGATAGATAGAACTGTCATAAAAAAGCTGCTCTCCAATAATTGTTTGATTAGGCGTCTAACCTGCCCCAGAGACTCTGCTGATCTTACTTCTCGCGGAAGGCTGTTCCAACTGAAGTACAGCACCACTATAGCTAAAGCTATTTTTATAATAGTTTGTCGGTGGCTATGGAAAATTTACCTTGCTCTCAGAGTCCCTTAAGTTATAATGAGTTTGACGCTTTTCAAACTTAGAACATAAGTATTCTGGAGCCAACCCGCTCAGAGACTTGAAAATCATTGTAGCTCTTTGTATTTGCTGCTGGCACGATAGATTTCTCCATCCTAGAAGCTCAAACAAGTAACCAGCAACGGCGTCATAGTTAGAATAAGTCAAAACACGGGCTGCTCTTTTTTGTAATTTCTGTACTTTATACTGCAAAGTTATCCCACAATTTCCCCAAACAAGGTTGCAAAAATCAAACTGAGGCTGAATTAGAGCTTGATATATTAGGTGCAAGGTAGCTTCAGGAACAAAGTGCGTTATGCGTTTTATCGCCCCCATGCCAGAAGCGACTTTCTTTGTTAGTTTATCGATGTGACTGCTCTAATCAAGTTTGTTGTCAATGGTTACTCCGAGTGATTTTGCGGTAGCAACTTGGCTAATTTGAACATTATTAATAGCAATTGTCGGGGAATCCGTGAGATTACTCAGCCTCTGCCTTGATCCAATGAGCATGAACTCAGTTTTCGTCATATTTAGAGTTATAGCTTGTTTGTTCTCAGCCAATTGTGGACATTTTCTAAATCCTGATTCAGATAGAACTGAATATTTTCTACACTAGAACCTGCATACACTAGGTGGGTGTCATCAGCGTACATCCTGGGCTCACAATTGAGTAAACATTTAGGATGATGTACAGTAAAAACAGTTGTGGCCCTAAAATCGTCCCCTGGGGAACGCCGCAGTTTACTGGACACTTATTAGAGAGTGCCCCGTTAATGGAGCAGATTTGCGTACGATTTCCCAAATATGACCTAAACCATTGGTAAGCATTTTCATGTATGCCGTAAGGACTTAATTTTGAAAAGAGGATCTCGTGATCAACTGTGGAGAAAGCCTTTTTGAGATCAAGGACCACGACAGCGTTTATCTTGCCCAATTGTCTGTGGCCTCAAGAAGAGCCGTGACCGTCGAGTGTACAGCACGAAACCTGATTGATGTTTGCAAGGGATCCTGTGCTCTTCCAAACAGGTAGACAACTGGTCATAAACAATTATTTCGAACACTTTGGCCACAACTGAGATTACAAAAATTGGACGATAATTGTTTAGATCATCTCGATCGCCTTGTTTGAAAAGTGGAGTTACTCTTCCAATCATATGGGAATACACCTTAATTGAATTAAAGATTGATTAAAAATTTCACAAATGGGTTTGCAAATGAGATCTGCGCATTCTCCAATAAGCCTAGCAGATATCATTTCAAGACCAGTTGCCTTTGATTTGCCTAGTTTATTCAAGAGTGAAAAAACTTTATTTGCTGTTGTTGGTAGGAATTGAAACTGTTTATCAGAATTAGTGAGGTAGTCTAGAAAACTATCAGTATTAATTTTGAGGAATTGACTTTCTCGGCAACTTTTGGACCAATAGTAGCAAAATGATTATTAAACTCACTGGACAGTATAGTTTAATTAGTTAGAGATACACACACCATTCAATTTTAGAGACGTTACCGATTTTTTTTTTTTTTTTGCAGATTTACGTGAAGTAAGTTCATTGATAGTTTGCCACGTCTTTCTAAAATTGCCAGTGCATTCATTGAAATTATTAAGGTAGTATAGTTCTGCATGGTATGTCTGATTCGGCTGTCATCCGCAC
>OX421453.1:40830925-40833425 GCA_949126865.1 Montipora capitata | reverse complement strand
ACCCGAGACGCAGTCGAGGGTTTGCATAATTGTCGAGAATTCTCCCAACTCTCCCGAGAGTTTAGATGAGGCTATGGAAACACGGAAAAAAAGTCCTCTATTGCTTTTATACAATATTTCTCAAAGACAATTCAACAAATGAAGGAAAAGGCTGGGGTTTTTTTTACTTTTTGATTGAAAAATATTTTCTTGATACACGCTCATATTTCCTACCAGCCAATTAAAACGAGCGTCTGACAACTCAACCAATCAAAATTCGTGTGATGTCAAAGCCGAGTTCGCATACTCTCATCTAAACACAGCTATTGACCAATGAGAGTGCGCGTACTATCCTAATTATTTTATAAAAAGATATATATACTCAGAACTGTCACGTCCTCCTATTCTAAACGTATAGTAAACGTCAGTTAGATTGTTGCATGCATGTCACAAGCAATTAAACAGGAGTCTAATTTTTTCTCGATCTGCATCTTGCTCCACGAAGCTAACTGTTAATCTTATAATTAGGCTGTATTTTCCTACCCGGGGTATTTTCACGCGACGCTGATGTACAGAAAAATGATTACGGATGAGTGCTTCAGTTTTTAGAAGTTCAAATAATCGACCTTTTCAATTGCAAAAGATAATATTATCGGTCCTGCGGGCCTAACGGCAAAGTCAGCTCTCGAACATTCGATCGCTATCACATGCATAGTTAGAAACACTGACAATATCTGGCCATCTTTGCTTACAAAATCTCTTTTAATGTGCTTGGAATGACAACAAGTGAAGAGTGTTGATTTGGACTATAATATTTAGAAGATATACAAGAAAGAAGCCTAGAATTAACTCTAGAAAAAAATACGATAATATTACGTGACATAAGGGCTCCCACCATAATTCATAGCGATACTGAAGACAGTATATTTATCATGCGAAAACTATAAAATAATAAAAATGAGTCCTTACGCACTAATGACGGCTATAATAGTCTTTTTTTTTTATCCTGGTAGTCTTCAAAATGACACTACTTACAATTTTTTCATAAAATTGGTAGGAAAATTTACTCGGGTCCATGGACTAGTACAGTCACACACCAGCACTCGACAACCGTAGAGAACAAGAAAAAAAGGCAGCAAAATAGGCCGAACTTTGTGAACTTTGAATACTTAAGACTCCTTTTCATGGAGGAGGCTAGTTCCATTCAGTTATAGTCTTGAAAATGCCCACAATTATATGTTATAATATTTAACCGCTATTATTAAATTCTCAACCTCGGATAATGCAATTCTCGTGCTCTGATTGGTTCACTCAATCTCGGTTATCAGCTCATATACCTTAGTTTGACCTTATATGGTAAATGATTGCGCTTAGCGTTGCTAAACTAAAAACGTTTACGCCAGAAAGCGAAATTTCTTTCGGTATAAAGCAAAAGAAAAACGTTTTTGTGGAAAGTTTGGATCACTTTCGAAGCTTAGAGATACGCGAAAAGGTAAGAAATGTTTTTGTGATGAGCCTGCATCTGTCTGACCACGAGGTATTATACAACATCGCATCTTCATCAACTTTTTTCGATTTCGCTAGGATTTTCTCGCTTTTTTCGCTCGTATTTCGTACCTCTAAACTTTTGGAGTTTAAGGAATTTAATAAAACAATTATTCCATTCGCGCTTGTTGGATATGAGAGTGGTTATAGCCAACTCATATCCAACGCGCGCTCATGAAATAATTGTTAATTATTTCTCGTCGGTTAACGCAACTGCTATATTACTACGAACCTCTTAGAAGAAATTTCTAAGAGTGAGCCGTTTTGTCGTTCTGCTTGGATCTTTTCCCATCTTTTCCTGAACAGACCCATGGCAAAACGAAATCTAAGTTCATGACATTATAAAGAGCTGATAACGTCAAAAGTTTGCTGCTTTGATTAGACTGTCTTCTAATAAATAAACAATGAGAGAGAAGAATTAGGCCTCTTTTACGCAAGTTGAAATTGTCATGATCCAAGTCAATCTAGTCCGTCCTTTCCATGCTTGGATAGATAAATTGATCTATAGCTC
Source organism: Montipora capitata (assembly GCA_949126865.1). Taxonomy (NCBI): domain Eukaryota; kingdom Metazoa; phylum Cnidaria; class Anthozoa; order Scleractinia; family Acroporidae; genus Montipora; species Montipora capitata. The sequence goes on along the minus strand of OX421453.1, from coordinate 40,831,390 downwards.
CAAAATCACTCTCGTAGTCCTAAGCTCAATGAGGACAAGCTTATTTCAAATCATGTTCCATTAAATTTCCGCAGTAAACGAGATAATCTTGATGTATTATTCAGTATACCGGGTATACTCTCAAGAGTAAAACCATATCTCGCCTGAGGCATTTAATTTCGATTCAATTTCGAAATACATAATTCAGTTGAAATTAATGCTCTCCTCAGGCAATTACTTGAGATTTCAGAAAATCTTGAGGGGAAAATACAACAACAAAAATTGTCTGTGTTGCACAATGCATAAACTGTCTGCTGTTCGTTACCTTCACACGTACCTTAAGCGGAAATTTATATTAGCAATATCTCTAAAAGGATTATGTGACACACACAGTTTCCGCTTTGGCTTCATAAAAGAATACCGAATGCTAAAACCATGAATTTTTTTTTTGCATTATCATACATTGAGCATGTTTTTCGACAGACA
>OX421453.1:40823425-40825925 GCA_949126865.1 Montipora capitata | reverse complement strand
ATTATATTACTTTAAATATAAGTAGGATTTATCTAAATAGCCATTTTTCTTCCATTAACACCGCGAGATGACCGAAACAAGCCAATGATTAGCAGTTGGGCGGAAAGCTTATTAAGGGTATGTGAGCCTTCCCGGCGTCATTCATCTTTTGTTAGAGGCTGCACTGCAATTTCAACAAGTTACAAATAGACTTTTGCTTTTATAGTTCCCACACCTGCAGGGCCCATCGGATTGAAGTGTTGGGTTTTCAAGCGTCACAATTACAAATTTCTTCCTATATCCAATAGAAAGGCCCAGTTTATTCCATATACTTTCACAAATCGCTTGAAAAAAAGGATCTATCTACACTCAAATTAAGAACGGTTGGGTTCCATTTGTTACCGTAGGAAAACACCTGCTTTGGGAGAATTTTAATAAGGCCTACTGAATTGGGGTACGCACATAATTATAACTTCTTCAAGTTGCGATCTTAGTTTGGCATAATCGTTAAATCGATGATCTTGTCTATTCTCGTCTACAAGGCACTCAATAAAGAAAATCTTGAGTATTCAAGTTCAAAATTTCTTTTACGAATGGACACAACTTAATATAGTATATAAAAGATGTAAAGGACAGATAAAACGTTTAACTGCAATGTTGCCTCTTCTCAACACACTTTTCCTAAATAGTCAAACAGACTCCATTCCAGCGAAACTTTTAACCTGTAGTCCAATTCTATTTTTTTTGGTGGAGCAGTGATGTGGGACAGTTAAATGAAAAAATTTCCAGCAAGAAATGTGCCTTCCCACATTGCGTGCATGAAAAACACAAACGCTTTCACTTGTTTTTTGTCTTAGTTTTTTGCATTTTCTAAAATAATTAAGATAGTACGCGCACTCATCAGTCGATAGCTGTGTTTATGTGAAAGCATGTAAACACGGCTGTGACATCACACGAATTTTGATTGGTTATGCCTTGTCAGGCTAGTAGGAAATACGAGCGTGTATAAAGAAAATCTGTTTCAATCAAGAATTTAAAAAAAACGCAGCATTTTCTTCATTTGTCGAATTATTTTTGAGAAATATTTTATAAAAGCATTAGAGAACTTTTTTCCGTGTTTCCGTGCCGAGTGCGTCCTATGTTTGCATAACTGTCTAGAATTCTCTCAACTCTTCCTCGTGTTTAGATGAGGCTATGAAAACAAGGAAAACGTCCTCTATTGCTTAAATATTTTTTATGTTTATTCTTGTCCTGATCCTCTTCCCTGCATGTTATCAACTGAAAGACTACCATAAAAACAAAGCTGTCTTATCGTGATTGCACTTCAACGCTCGCCGATTGAGATTTTCCTCACCCAAACCAGTTATATTTCGCTTGCCTGCAGCAGGGACTTTAGCGTTAGGTCTGACTATCTGCTTTGAAAAGATGTATCCTGGGCTAAGCACTTTGTTTTCTGCATGCAGGGATTTTAAATTGATGTTTTAACTCAAAACATTTCTGTGTACACAAGATGACAGCAAACATCAAATATTGTGCGCATGCGCAATGGAACACCACTTAATGTTTTTTTATGCCCAGATGACGAGATTCCTCCGACAAAATTTTCCGGAACAAAATCGATCGAATCAGAAATTGGAAACAAACGGTAATAAATATGTAGTTATACGATCGGTAATTGTTACATTGCGAAAGGTTTGTTGAAATATTGATGAGAGGATTTATTTTCCCGTTTACTCGTAAGCCGTAACGTTTAAACAGGGAAATTAATCGGTTTCAATTACTTTGCGGTTTACTAATGAGGAGACAAGTTACACTGAGTACAACATCATATTAAGTCCACAAAAAAGCCTTCTATCTTTCTAAATGTTCGATGGACATTTGCCAAATTCTCTTTCAATTGTTTGGTCAATTTGATAGCACACAGAAATTATTTACTTTGGCTTTATGCTCATAAAACTCGTATCCATGGTAACAATGTCGCATTTAAACACAGTATTACTAATACATGAAACACCTTTTCTGAAAGTAAACAAAGAAGGCCACGCTAACATGACAGCCCATTTAATCGACCATTCAATATTTTTTGTTTTTTCCTCGATTGAAGCTTATTATTAATTCAGAAACCCAATTGGTGAATTGTGGTAGTGATTTCTTCCCTTGGGTATAACTTAACTAGCTTTGCTGATTCTTGAATACGAGATTAAAATTGAGGATGAAAATGACAATAATTTTGTCGTGGAATCGGTGGTGTCAGACTCAAATTAAAAAAAACGACTTCCTGTTTTTTCTTCTTTTTTTTGGCCAAAAGGCTCCACCTTTGCCATCGTGTGGTTTATTAGTAGAAATATGACGACTGTTGATTTTTCAATCCAAAGACGTAGAATTTGGCAAGATAAACTTGTTGGTTGTAAGACTAGTAAATAATAATAATAATAATAATAAAAACAGCTATAACATAACAGCAAATTAAAGTTTCCACAATTTCAAACGAAAAAAAAAGGCTCGTGTTTCGTGTTTAATA
>OX421453.1:40813425-40815925 GCA_949126865.1 Montipora capitata | reverse complement strand
TAGGCCTTGGTAAATTTCATTAAAAGAAATGGTTGTGTGGATCTTTGACTGTTAAGCATCTTGCAGGCTTGGAGCGTTAATTCTTGAAAAACTTGTCTAAAAGGAAGACAACAAAGAAGCTCAAACGAAGTCAGAACTGACATCGTTATCAATATACAAAAAAGTGCACCTTTCAAATTATTTCCACCATCTTGGTGCTTCAAGGTATTGATGGGAAAACCGTATCTAAGGTCTCGTGGTCACTTGGGGAAAACAAGGGGTTTTGAAGTCGATTCTCATGCGATCGCGGAGGTTTGCGGCCAGAAAGTGTCAAAACTGCTTTATCCTCATTGTTTCGTGCATTTGTCTGGGTTTTTTGAGCTCTAATATTTACGAAACTCGCAACTACATTGACGTTTGTCTTTAGGGTTAGGATGGCTGTCATTGTGAACGGGAATAAGGGCTATGTTCCTACGACACTTTAAGTGAAATTCTGACCTGCAACCTGCAAATTACACCCTCCGGTTACCAACAGAATTTCCCAATAGGGATTTTTTGCTTACCATTTCTACAACCACAAACAAAATGATACTGTTTGTTAATCTATAGTGAGTCATTTTAAGGCTTTGGCTACTATTGAGTTATCACGAAAATCCTCTGGAAGTGAAGGTCCTTCCTTTCAATTTCCCAGAGCCCCTCTACACTCTATCGTAATCTAACTGATTGATTCCTAAACATGGAAGACTGAGGCTTATTACATTGAGTATTCTCATTTCCAGGGTTTAATTAGCCCCTTTGAGTGGGATGAAATATATTTTAAACTTCAACTCCTGCCAGGGTTATAATAAACAAACAAATGATATTAATGAATAAAGGAACACGCAAGTATTCTCATAAATAGCAAAACCATCAAATTAATAATTTTAACCCGAGATAAATGTAATTACTCGGAAAAAAGTCAACCGCATATTAATTATAACCCAAGCTGAAATTAACCCCAGGATTGAACCATGTAGCCCCAGGATGAAAAAGATTCCATGCAATTTTCAGACTTTGGCTGAAAAATCGCTTTGTAATCAGGCCGAAAAGAAAAGGACTCTACAGAAGACTAGTTGAAAAGGAGTTTGGACCATGTGCGAGCCAGCGAGGCATGGCTGCGAGTCATGCGAGCCAACATGCAAATCACACAGTTATTGAAAGCTAACCGTTTTAAAATGGGTGCTTAGACTTAATAACAGTTTATCAGCGCTATTTGAAATGGGTGCTTAGACTTAAATGCGAAATTTGCATGGCAGGCATGACTCACTGGCTCGCAGATTGTCCAGGCCCGTTGAAAAGTCGCAAGTCTTGCTGCACTTTCATGCAAATCATTTCCGTTTTGTCACTTTGCTTTTAAGAAATTTATAGTAGGAAATTAAAAATCATATATTACTAATAAACTAAAAACATGTCACATTAAGTTCTTACTACACATTCGATTCGCCAGCCAGATAAATTTTTGATCGATGGTCAGTGCGGGCAACAATGTTTACGCAAAATATTGAGATTTCTTCGAGCACCTCAACAAAAATGGCACAGAAAGAACTTAACCAACCTTTAACGTGAATAGCCTTACTCGGAATGGCTTCGAAGAAGATTAAATGGCTAATCATCTCATGTTTTAATACACCAGATTTTTGGCGAATATCAGCTGTGCACAAGTAATGCGGGCAAATGGGGGACAGCAAAACGTTTTCGCTTTCTCATTGCGTTTAGCCGCGCTACTCACAAAAACAAAGTAGAGGAAACGAAGTTTCTAAACAGGTATCAGTTATCTCGTGTCCCAAAGAGTGGTAAGATATTCGAAATTTTGGGGTCCTGGCCCATGGACTATACCTTATAGTAACTCTTCTTTTTTAAAATTTGTAGCAGTCCTTACTTGAGGAGCTTAACTTGGGTCAGGAATGTGGGTCCCCGCTGTTTAGGTAAAAAAAAATTTACCAAAATCTCAGTGGGAGTTTGTAACAAGACTCACACTAAAAAGGCAGAGCGAGAGACAAAGGGAGAGAGAGTTGTTAATCCCGAGACATTTGTTGGGCCGACTCCGTCATAAAGTTTTTAACGACGACAAGTATCTCAAATTACTTTAAATTAATTTTGAGTGACGTGTAAAAATAGTCCAGAGGCACAATAAATCAATCTGAAATATTTTCTAAAACACGGTTTACAACGGCCAGCATGATGCAATTAAAAAATGGAAAATTATTTCTTTATTCTCTTTATTTCAAATTAATTTAAACACAGGCAAATTATATCTTAACTTTCAGGCTACCGAGATGCAACTTGTTTTGCCCGGCATGCACTTTTCTCAACAGCAACGGTGAATTGGTTCTTTCCTGATTTTAAAGCAATCCATTTTTAAGTTTTATACTTATGGAACTCGATAACTGAGGAATAAAACTCAACAGCTATTACACCTTCAAACATCTGCTTCCCTAATTCTCCGGTTAAACATGAAACGTTAGTGATGTATTGGTATATT
>OX421453.1:40798425-40803425 GCA_949126865.1 Montipora capitata | reverse complement strand
GCCACTGTCGATGCGCGCAAACGAACTGAAATAGATTTGTGTTCCCCACAAAATTCATCTCACCCCTAAATATGGTCATTCAATAAATAATTAACTACTTTTTTCTGCTTAACGTAAGTTCACAGTACAATCTGATCGATGCTGAATGCTTTTCTCGCGGAACGCTGTTCCAACTGAAGTACAGCACCACTATAGCTAAGCTATTTTTATAATAGTTTGTGGGTGGCTATGGAAAATTTACCTTGTTCTCAGAGTGCCTTAACGAATAATGAGTTGACGCTTTTCAAACTTAGAACATAAGTATTCTGGAGCCAACCCGTGCAGAGACTTGAAAACCATTGTAGCTCTTTGTATTTGCTGCTGGCACGATAGATCTCTCCATCCTAGAAGCTTAAACAAGTAACCAGCAACGGCGTCATAGTTAGAATAAGTCAAAACACGGGCTGCTCTATTTTGTAATTTCTGTACTTTATACTGCAAAGTTATCCCACAATTTCTCCAAACAACGTTGCAAAAATCAAACTGAGGCTGAATTAGAGCTTGATATATTAGGTGCAAGGTAGCTTCAGGAACAGTGCGTTATGCGTTTTATCGCCCCAATGCCAGAAGCGACTTTCTTTGTTAGTTTATCGATGTGACTGCCCTAATCAAGTTTGTTGTCAATGGTTACTCCGAGTGATTTTGCGGTAGTAACTTGGCTAATTTGGACATTATTAATAGCAATTGTCGGGGAATCCGTGAAATTACTCAGCCTCTGCCTTGATCCAATGAGCATAAACTCGGTTTTCGTCATATTTAGAGTTATAGCTTGTTTGCTCTCAGCCAGTTGTGGACATTTTCTAAATCCTGATTCAGATAGAACTGAATATTTTCTACACTAGAACCTGCATATACACATGTACTAGGTGGGTGTCATCAGCGTACATCCTGGGCTCACAATTGAGTAAACATTTAGGAAGATCATTGATGTACAGTAAAAACAGTTGTGGCCCTAAAATCGTCCCCTGGGGAACGCCGCAGTTTACTGGACACTTATTAGAGAGTGCCCCGTTAATGGAGCAGATTTGCGTACGATTTCCCAAATATGACCTAAACCATTGGTAAGCATTTTCGTGTATGTCGTAAGGACTTAATTTTGAAAAGAGGATCTCGTGATCAAGTGTGTAGAAAGACTTTTTGAGATCAAGGACCACGACAGCGTTTATCTTGCCATGATTGATATTATATGCCCAATTGTAAATTACTAGTATTGTTTTATTGTAGAGACCCCCCCTCCCCAAAAAAAAAAAAAAAAAAAAAAAATACAGTCAGAGCGAATTCGCTCTGACGAAGGGCTAACGCTCGAAACGTCAGCTTTTAGAATCTCTGTACGGTGGCCAATTTACATTATCAACTCCGTTGATAAAACCAAATTTTAGTTCTACTTACAGACAGCTTGTTCAATTCCTTCCTTTACCTTCCAGTCAAATTCTATATTTATTCATTCTCGTAAGCGGGCACTCTCTTGTAAACGGACACTCTTCTCTTAAGAGGACACTCCACGTATAATATTTGACTCTTGGCAATGAAATTTGTCTTTTATTGGCAATTCAAACAAAACTATGGCCTTTGACAGATCAACAGAATTGTGGGGTCGGTTTTGTCAAATCTCCATTTGTCCGCGGGAAAGCTACTGTAGCTGTCCGTTCGTTGACATGAACAAGAGTTCAACATGCATTTGTAGCGTTACGTTATGGGAATTATTCTCGTAAGCGGGCAGCTCTACTAACGGACACTTTTTCCAATTCCCGATGGTGTCTGCTTACGAGAGAGTTGACTGTAGTCTATTGGCTAAAATAGGTTTATATTTCCTACTAATCTCAGCTGCGTTAAAGGAAGCGATTTCAAGGACTGTATATCATGTACAATTGTAAGCTCTCCAGAATTCGGCTTATGGTTCTCTCTGCCGATTGTCCTTTGTAACTACTGTTCCTATGTTCCCCTGTGTCCACTGTACCACCCTGTGGGGTGATATGATGACGTAAGTCAGGTCGTCGTACACGAGCCATTAGCACGGAATCTGTCATCGGTGCAGCAGAAAATGAAATTACTTCTTGTGTCTAAACAAATACTCAAATACTCGTGTTTCCATAGCCTCATCTAAACACGAGGGGGAGTTGGAAGGATTCGAGACAGTTATGCAAACCCGAGACGCAATCGAGGGTTTGCATAACTGTCGAGAATTCTCCCAACTCCCCCGAGTGTTTAGATGAGGGTATGGAAACACGGCAAAAAAGTCCTCTATTGCTTTTATACAATATTTCTCAAAGACAATTCAACAAATGAAGGAAAATGTTGGGTTTTTTTACTTTTTGATTGAAACATATTTTCTTGATACACGCTCATATTTCCTACCAGCCAATCAAAACGCGCGTCTGACAACACAACCAATCAAAATTCGTGTGATGTCAAAGCCGAGTTTCCATACTCTCATCTAAACACAGGTATTGACCAATGAGAGTGCGCGTACTATCCTAATTATTTTATAAAAAGATATATATACTCAGAACTGTCACTTCCTCCTATTCTAAACGTATAGTAAACGTCAGTTAGATTATTGCATGCATGTCACAAGTAATTAAACAAGGATTCTATTTTTTTCTCGATCTGCAACTTGCTCCACGAAGCTAACTGTTAATCTTATAATTAGGCTGTATTTTCCTACCCGGGGTATTTTCACGCGACGCTGATGTACAGAAAAATGATTACGGATGAGTGCTTCAGTTTTTAGAAGTTCAAATAATCGACCTTTTCAATTGCAAAAGATAATATTATCGGTCCTGCGGGCCTAACGGCAAAGTCAGCTCTCGAACATTCGATCGCTATCACATGCATAGTTAGAAACACTGACAATATCTGGCCATCTTTGCTTACAAAATCTCTTTTAATGTGCTTGGAATGACAACAAGTGAAGAGTGTTGATTTGGACTATAATATTTAGAAGATATACAAGAAAGAAGCCTAGAATTAACTCTAGAAAAAAATACGATAATATTACGTGACATAAGGGCTCCCACCATAATTCATAGCGATACTGAAGACAGTATATTTATCATGCGAAAACTATAAAATAATAAAAATGAGTCCTTACGCACTAATGACGGCTATAATAGTCTTTTTTTTTTATCCTGGTAGTCTTCAAAATGACACTACTTACAATTTTTTCATAAAATTGGTAGGAAAATTTACTCGGGTCCATGGACTAGTACAGTCACACACCAGCACTCGACAACCGTAGAGAACAAGAAAAAGAGGCAGCAAAATAGGCCGAACTTTGTGAACTTTGAATACTTAAGACTCCTTTTCATGGAGGAGGCTAGTTCCATTCAGTTATAGTCTTGAAAATGCCCACAATTATATGTTATAACATTTAACCGCTATTATTTCTCGTTGGTTAACGCAACTGCTATATTACTACGAACCTCTTAGAATAATTTTCTAAGAGTGAGCCGTTTTGTCGTTCTGCCTGGATCTTTTCCCATCTTTTCCTGAACAGACCCATGGCAAAACGAAATCTAAGTTCATGACATTATAAAGAGCTGATAACGTCAAAAGTTTGCTGCTTTGATTAGACTGTCTTCTAATAAATAAACAATGAGAGAGAAGAATTAGGCCTCTTTTACGCAAGTTGAAATTGTCATCCAAGTCAATCTAGTCCGTCCTTTCCATGCTTGGATAGATAAATTAATCTAGCTCCAAATCACTCTCGTAGTCTTAAGCTCAATGAGGACCAGCTTATTTCAAATCATGTTCCATTAAATTTCCGCAGTAAACGAGTTATATAATCTTGATGTATTATTCAGTATACTCTCAAGGTAGTAAAACCATATCTCGCCGGAGGCCTTTAATTTCGATTCAATTTCAAAATACATAATTCATTTGAAATTAATGCTCTCCTCAGGCAATTACTTGATATTTCAGAAAATCTTGAAGGGAAAATACAACAACAAAAATTGTCTGTGTTGCACAATGCATAAACTGTCTGCTGTTCGTTACCTTCACACGTACCTTAAGCGGAAATTTATATTAGCAATATCTCTAAAAGGATTATGTGACACATTTCCGCTTTGGCTTCATAAAAGAATACCGAATGCTAAAACCATGAATTTTTTCTTTTGCCATTATCATACATTAAGCATTCTTTTCGACAGACAATTATCTAACACCCTATTTGGATATGAAGACAGACAAAGTCAAAATGCTAGAACAAATATTCGACAAACTAATGACGTTGACAATTTTGCCTCAAGGAAGTGAAAACGGCAAGTTCTGCTGAAATTAATTTAGTTTCCTTGAACAAGGAAGAATAATGAGTAATTGTAAAGTAAGATTACTTCTACAAAGTCGAGAAACTGAGTGGTTACTGTCAAATCATATTTGCACAAGAAAAGACGATTTGCAACCCTTTGGGTTTTATTTTTCTTTGCAGAAAGCTGACTGTGGGTCGACGTCGAGACGATGACTTCGTCCCTAGGCCCGAGGGACACTGGATTTGTAATCGTTGAGTCTTCTACCCTCGTAATCTTAAATGTGGTGTCTTTATTGGGAAATGCTCTGATTTGCTGGGCTGTCTATCGCAACCGACGTCTCAGGACTTCCACAAACCTCTACATTGTTGCATTAGCGGCATGTGACTTAAGTTCTGCTGTTTTGGTGATGCCTTTTTCCGCCGTCGTGCTGATCACCGGCGAATGGATCTTTGGCAATGTGTTCTGCAACATCCAAGGCTTTTTCGTTGTCTTCAACTTGTACGCATCTCCATGCCTAATAGCGCTTACAGCCTTCAATCGATATATAAGAATCGTGAGGACAAACATGTATCAAAAGCTATTTTCAAGTCGAAAATGCCAGCTTTCGATCGGGGCCGTGTACGCCATTGTCATTGCATACGTCTTCACGCAAATTTTCGTGGGAAACCAGAAAATACGGTTCGTGCCTGGTTATGCTGTCTGCACAACAAC
>OX421453.1:40790925-40793425 GCA_949126865.1 Montipora capitata | reverse complement strand
AGATGACCGAAACAAGCCAATGATTAGCAGTTGGGCGGAAAACTCATTAAGGGTATGTGAGCCTTCCCGGCGTCATTCATCTTTTGTTAGAGGCTGCACTGCAATTTCAACAAGTTACAAATAGACTTTTGCTTTTCTAGTTCCCACACCTGCAGGGCCCATTGGATTGAAGTGTTGGGTTTTCAAGCGTCACAATTACAGATTTCTTCCTATATCCAATAGAAAGGCCCAGTTTATTCCATATACTTTCACAAATCGCTTGAAAAAAAGGATCTATCTACACTCAAATTAAGAACGGTTGGGCTCCATTTGTTACCGTAGGCAAACACCTGCTTTGGGAGAATTTTAATAAGGCCTACTGAATTGGGGTACGCACATAATTATAACTTCTTCAAGTTGCGATCTTAGTTTGGCATAATCGTTAAATCGATGATCTTGTCTATTCTCGTGTACAGGGCACTCAATAAAGAAAATCTTGAGTATTCAAGTTCAAAATTTCTTTTACGAATGGACACAACTTAATATAGTATATAAAAGATGTAAAGGACAGGTAAAACGTTTAACTGTAATGTAGCCTCTTCTCAACACACTTTTCCTAAATAGTCAAACAGACTCCATTCCAGCGAAACTTTTAACCTGTAGTCCAGTCCATTCTTTACTTTTCGCACCTATAGGTTTTACTCCGAATGGATGCATTTTGAAACTTTCATTCTTTATATATAACAATACTATCTTAATCGGTATTTTCTGCATTTGATAATGGTGACATGTTGTCGTCGAAATGTCATGTATTTTATATTATCGCTAGTTGAAAGAGTGGTGGAGCAGTGATGTGGGACAGTTAAATGAAAAAATTTCCAGTGAGAAATGTGCCTTCCCACATTGCGTGCACGAAAAGCACAAACGCTTTCACGTGTTTTTTGTCTTAGTTTTTAGGTAGACGTATTCATAAGAACTGCTTTTATATTGCATTTTCTAAAATAATTAAGATAGTACGCGCACTCTCATCAGTCAATAGCTGTGTTTAGATGAAAGCATGTAAACACGGCTGTGACATCACACGAATTTTGATTGGTTATGTCTTGTCAGACGTGCGTTTTGATTGGCTAGTAGGAAATACGAGCGTGTTTAAAGAAAATCTTTTTCAATCAAGAATAAAAAAAAACGCAGCATTTTCTTCATTTGTCGAATTATTTTTGAGAAATATTTTATAAAAGCATTAGAGAACTTTTTTCCGTGTTTCCTTGCCGACTGCGTCCTATGTTTGCATAACTGTCTAGAATTCTCTCAACTCTTCCTCGTGTTTAGATGAGGCTATGGAAACAAGGAAAACGTCCTCTATTGCTTAAATATTTTTTATGTTTATTCTTGTCCGGATCCTCTTCCCTGCATGTTATCAACTGAAAGACTACCATAAAAACAAAGCTGTCTTATCTTGATTGCACTTCAGCGCTCGCCGATTGAGATTTTCCTCACCCAAACCAGTTATATTTCGCTTGCCTGCAGCAGTGACTTTAGCGTTAGGTCTGACTATCTGCTTTGAAAAGATGTATCCTGGGCTAAACACTTTGTTTTCTGCATGCAGGGATTTTAAATTGATGTTTTAACTCAAAACATTTCTGTGTACACAAGATGACAGCAAACCTCAAATACTGTGCGCATGCGCAATGGAACACCACTTAATGTTTTTTTATGCCCAGATGACGAGATTCCTCCGATAAAATTTTCCGGAACAAAATCGATCGAAACAGAAATTGGAAACAGACGGTAATAAATATGTAGTTATACGAAAGGTAATTGTTACATTGCGAAAGGTTTGTTGAAATATTGATGAGAGGATTTATTTTCCCGTTTACTCGTAAGCCGTAACGTTTAAACAGGAAAATTAATCCGTTTCAATTACTTTGCGGTTTAAACTAATGAGCAGACGAGTTGCACTGAGTACAACATCATATTAAGTCCACAAAAAAAGCCTTCTATCTTTCTAAATGTTCCATGGACATTTGCCAAATTCTCTTTCAATTGTTTGGTCAATTTGATAGCACACAAATTATTTACTTTGGCTTTATGCTCATAAAACTCGTATCCATGGTAACAATGTCGCATTTAAACGCAGTATTATTAATACATGAAACACCTTTTCTAAAAGTAAACAAACAAGGCCACGCCATTTAATCGACCATTCAATATTTTTTGTTTTTTTCCTCGATTGAACCTATTATTAATTCAGAAACCCAATTGGTGAATTGTGGCAGTGATTTCTTCCCTTGGGTATAACTTAACGTTGCTGATTCTTGAATACGAGATTGAAATTGGGGATGAAAATGACATTAATTTTGTCGTGGAATCGGTGGTGTCAGACTCAAATTAAAAAACCGACGTCCTGTTTTTTCTTCTTTTTTTTTTTGGCAAAAACGCTCCACCTTTGCCATCGGATGGTTTATTAGTAGAAATATGACGACTGTTGATTTTTCAATCCAAAGACGTAGAATTTGGCAAG
>OX421453.1:40775925-40778425 GCA_949126865.1 Montipora capitata | reverse complement strand
CGTAAGTTTAGGACTTCAGTGATCTACTTTCATGCATGACAAGAGAGCATTTAACACAGGCCCCATGAAAGTGAGGAACTGCGGCGATAGCTTTCAAGTTCAAAACTGTTTCTATGGGTGGATAGCTTAGAGATACACGTGACGGAGAAACGGTACCACTCAAGCGAACACATTCCCCACTTTTGGAAAAGTAAGTTATGGAAGTGGATATTAAACTGAACTTGGTATAAATTCATCATTTCATGGATAAGTAAGGCTCTCGATATTTGTCAGGAATATTGAAGCGACAAGGCAGAGAATATGTAAATCACTCTAGTAAATGAATAAACAACTTATGTGAAGGAATCTAATGACCTTGCATATACAGGATCACTATGCCTATGTAAGTCAGTTAGTAACTGAACGAATAAGCCATCAATAATTTGTATCAGAGAGGAAGAGTTGTGAGCTCGACTGACTGCTGACACGATGAACTTGGTAACTTGGAGGTTAAACAACCTCTACGGGTTTGAACAGTGTTGTAAGTGCCGCATGAATTTTAACTATGGTAAAAGGAACAAAACTTGTGACCGCTTGGAAAATATCTCAGCACCTCCGCAAGTGACAAAGAACAAAACAACCTAAGACAAATTTACGATGAATTGTGAATGAAATTTCTGACTTACGTCATGTACCATTTAAAAAATAACTGTATACTAGCCCCACTATATTGACTTCACCTGTCGAAAAACATTTTAAGTACACTTAAAAAAATCGACTACTTTGATCACTATGTCGATTCTTCAGAGCACTATAAAATGTTAAAAGTGATGAATATGTAGAAAATGAAAACACCGATGTATACTGTCGATATATTAATTTTTGGAATTTACGCAATCATACTTTGCGCCCGATGCCATTGGGCGAGTCAACCGTCTACATCCGCGATTTGAAGAACCGTGACCTAATTATACCATACAAGGAGGAACGTTGGTTTACGAAAGGTGTGAAGAATTCTATCTGGTAGTGGGTAGGACCATTGTTGAAAAGAAGGATGCGCTACGCTTCATCCTGTCACATGAGTGTACATACATTGAATACCTCGCTCTCTGACAGGTGGTCATGCAGTTTTTCATCTCAGATGGTCGTCAAAGGCCAATGGTATCAAACACAAAAAGTGATCAATAAGGCTACTTGTTGCCTAATATAAATTCAACAGAAGATAAATTGAAATTGTGCATCAGCGCTCATCCGGCTCTTAAAAACATTTTCATCTTTGTTTATCTTCCTGTCACGATTTGACCTTGCCTTACGCTTTGATCAAATGCCTTCAAGCGGAGAATTTTATATCCTGACTATGATCTTCATTGCTAAGTGGTGTTTTCAGTACACCGAGAAGCGCAAAACCTACCCGACAAATTTGCGGTCAAAATTTAATTGATTTCAAATACTTGTCGCTCTACGGCTTGCATTCATGCATTCATAAATACTTTTCTAGAGAGGGACCAATAACTTCGCGTTTGTCTAACCGTTCGTCATCAAATTTCCAAGGGCCGTGATATGACGTCACGCTTGAAGGGTTTGACTGTCTGACTGAAGAGCACGCTTCGAAGCACCCTTGCATAAATAAAACTAATTGATATTTGGTCGTGCGGCACGAAAGCCTATTAAAGATAGACACATTTGCTCCGTATTTAATGAAAAAGCAAATGTAACCTTTGACAGAAATGTCTTGTGATGGAAAAATGGGCGTGATGGCTGTGGTCGGAGGTACATCCGGCGAAAGTACGATTCATGTCTTCCTTGAATGGGCGGGCCAATATGCTGTGTCAATCTCGTGCAATTCGGCACTGATGATCTTCAAATTTAACTTTTTCATCTTGTCTTGGTAGGAACGAAGAGAGCGGCAAGAAACGAAAATGGATGATTCTCCCGATGGCACAGAGATGCTGAATTCCAGGAATGCTCTCATTATAGCACTCGAGGCAGGCCTTTTATTGCTAATCAATTTGATCGCACTTTCAGGCAATTTATTCCTTTGTTATGTCATCTACAACAAGCCGAAGTATCACACGACAACGAACATTCTCATTCTTGCCTTAACCATGTGTTACGGATTCATTGCCTTATTTGTAATGCCTTTCACAGTTGGCGTTCTGATCACTGGACGATGGGTATTTGGACGAGTTGTATGCGACATACAAGCATTCTTGTTTCTCGATTTAACGTGGATTTCTTTACTTATGGTAACTTTGATGACCATCAGTCGGTTTTTTAAAGTCACCCGCTTAGGCTTCTACAAGAAGTGGTTTTCGATCGAAAGGTCCTATGCTATGATCATGGGAATCTGGTTATTTGTAACCATTCTGCTTGTCTGCACAGAAGCAGGCAGTTCCACAATTTATGGATTCTCTCCGAAGGATTCGCTTTGTTCCATTTCTTTCAGCACGGAATATGCCACTAAGCACACAATTTACGCAGTGGTTACTTTAGCACTTTATGTATCACTGCCTATTGTGTC
>OX421453.1:40735925-40773425 GCA_949126865.1 Montipora capitata | reverse complement strand
ATGAAAATTCTGCCCAACAGTTATTGGAAATTACTACCGGAATGATATTTCATTACACAAACGCAATATGCCAACTAGACAATCGTTCAAAAAAGAACTTTTCTGGTAGTATATAGTTTGCTCAGTACTAACTTTTAACTGTTCTTGTAACACGTATATTACCTGTTCGTGTCTCTCTTGTGTGATGGTTTTCTGTTTTATCTTAAAAACCACTGTAGTTAAACTGAAGGGCATGGGAATCAATTAGTTTACCTATATTTTTGCCTTCTTCGTTATTTCCTTTAATTTGTTACCTGTAGTAATTAGTACGAACTAAGGGAAACAAATGAAAAAAGAGATTTTTACCACAATTGCTTGTAATCTCGCAACCTGATTGGCTAGACGACGCTGTACGCGTCATGTTCGCGTCAATTTGTCTCGTAATATAATAGCCAATCAGGAACGCCCATTTTGGTAAAATAAACCAATCATATTGCGAGAAAGTTATAGACAACGCTTTCTCTTTCTTTGTGTCATGATTTTGCTCACGCTCTGAAATTAAATGAAAACTTTCTTTAGCGTTGAATATTGTAGTAAAAAACAAATCGCAAGTGGTTCAGCGCTGTCTGTACTCCGCTGTCTGTACAACGATATTCGTCATCACAGTGGTCAAAACTTGTTGTGGACTCACTCGGCTGCGCCTCGTGAATCCACAACATACTCGAAAGCTGAGTCAACGAGAGAATTTCTCAACATTTCAATTACAGTTGCGAATCGGCATCAAAACGCCGAAAACCTTTCCAACTTTTTCCTCGCAAAATGCAGGACGTTTGTAGGATGAACTCAGTTTAATGGCGGCCTAAGGCCCCACGAGTCCTTTGTAGTTCAGCTGTACAGCATTCGAACGACTAATCGGAAGATTAAAGGTTCGACACCTGTTAAGAATCAATTTTTCCCAGTATACCCGTGTGGTGACAAGAAAATTCATCATTTCAAAAAGTTGACTGTTTCACAGAGTCAACACCAACAGCATCCAGGTTTCTAAGGTCACCAAATACCGTTTTCCTTAGATTCTTAATGCATATCATCAAGCTGTTCAATCCTACCGGTTCCAGTGTTTTAAGAACCATGAGATGACCTCAGCTCCCGGTGTTTCTTTAACTGGCAGGTTTCAAGTGAATGCTCTTGTCTTCGTTGCTATCGTCAATTGGTGTAAATGCTGTGAACTTTGCCTGTTGTCCTGGTACGATTAGATACAATTCATTGAGTTCTGGAGTACCATTGATGAATTCTTGGCAGTTACCATAGCGCATTTGACGCTGCAAAGCGGCATTTCGATTAGCAATTGTACTGTTTGCCTCGATGTCTGTCTTTACTTCTCCTGCAGATGAAACACCAACCATAGTTCCTCGCTTGCAGAAGATTACTTTACGAAATTCTCTCTTAAATACAGGATTCATCCCTGCGTATATGAATGGGTTAATTGTATTTGAGAAATAAAGAAGGAACATGCAAAGTAGTTCCACGTTTCGTGGCATTATTTCCACCAGATCGAAGCGCCGAAGGATAACAATGACCCAAAATGGAATCCAGCAAACCATGAAAGCGAAAACAACCGCAAAGAGGGATTTACTGAGTTTTATCTCCTGGGAGCTAATTCCCGTATAGACTCTGCTTCTCTGAATCGCGGTTAGCGCATCGGAATTATGTTGTTGGATCTTCTTCGCGACTTTAAAGTAACTGAACGCAGTTGCTGTCAATGGGGTTATGAAAAACAGAGTAAGGACAATACCGTAATGAATCATTTTCCCGCTTTCGCTGAGGTGAGAGATAGAACACTGGGCGTAGCCTGGGACGAATGCATACGCCTGCAGACCAAACAGTCGTGGAACAACGGTGTAACAAGCAACAAAGGTCCACACAAAAGCGAGCAAAGCACGCGATCTTCCTGGTGAGAATAAACGCTTGTATTGTCGTTCCGGCCTGCACATTCTCACGTAGCGATTAACGGCTGTTAATCCCATAGTGACCGGAGAGACATATATAACAAATAAGCTGAAAAAGGCATGAAACTGGCAAAATACGTCCCCAAAAACCCATTTGCTGGCGATTAGGACACCCGCTCCAAAAGGCATTACGAATACAGCAGAAAGTAAATCACTTACTGCCAGAGCAAGAATGTAGAGGTTTGTAGTTGTCCTCAGGCTCCTGTTCCGATAAACTGAGAGGCAAACTAGCGTGTTCCCACATAAGGAAAACACATTCAAAATTAAAAGAGCAAAAACTTCAAACGCTGTTAGCGCTGGATCTCGGGAGCTCAACACATCCGCCATTGTAAATTTTTCTCTCTTTAACTAGAAGACAGCCTGTTTGTCTTGTCTAAATGGGTTCTTTGAAAATAAATTTACGCGCTGTCAACTTGTCAGCCGAGTGCTCAGTTTAGACAAATGAATGTGAATGTCTCGAAATGGCGGCGAAGAGGCATTCCCCTTTCAAAGCAATTCTGCATTCTAATCCACCAAAGACTTTTGTCACCTTTCAATGATCATTGAACAAGCACTTGTGAATGTTTTAAGGAGGATAGCTGGTAACGTTATATAAGATACAAGACTGATAGTTCAATTTGAATCGTAAAAGTCCAAACAGGATGTAGTCAAGTTCGGGCAGGTGCGACGTCGTTTCATTCTGTCATTTCCTTCTGCAAGTCAGCCTTAAGAAAGCCGGATAATGCGGACCAACCCTACCTTTTAAATATAATAAACACGAAAATATATTCTACTGATACCCTTGGCGAAAGTCCAAGATCTCAGAAAAAGGATATAAAACACATTTACTTTCTCAACTTAATCCTGAAATATATGTCAAGATCTCAGCAAGGGATTTTACTCAAATGGATACGTGATAATTGCGTGCATTTATAAGCGAGAAAACAACTAGTACCAACGTCCATTGACAAACGTCTTTAAATTTAGTAAAAAGACCACAGTTTGTATTATTGGCTTGTGAACCGGCTCAAGTCAAAACTATTCAGTGCAGTGTGGCGTTCCTACTCATCACGCCGCAAAACTGAACTAAACTATGGTATTATGAGAAAAAAATTAATACATTGTATCTTTATCATGCATCCTTTTTTCTTGTTAAGACCATCAATAGAAATTTCAATATATTATATCAATAATAGACGCCACTCAACTGTTCTAATTAATGTGAATCTTCACCTTTATTTGCGTTGGTAGAGAAACTTTCAATATTACAATTTCCTATAATGCATCCGACTGATGACTAGAAATAGGCCAGAGACTATCAAATATTTAACAATGAAATCGCGAAAGCGCTGATCTCTCTCACTCTCTCCGTCTTTTTCTATTTTTAATTGCATTCTTTATTTTTGTAAGAAATTCCAACTTTGGAGCTGAGACTGAACGATCTTTTTGTGCGATTTGGGCCCCTGAAAACGTTTTTAAAATGTTCTTTAAGTTGTGTGGTATACTAAGTTCCGTCGACTACGAACTGAGTAGTTCTTCGGTGTATCATACTAAAAGAAAACCACCTTGACATTTTCAATGTTAAAAAGTGTCCATAAGTGTCTGAGTTAATTGCTCTGTTAGACTAAAGCAGTTTTACATATATTTTATATATATTAATTATTTATACTACTGACAAAAACAAAACAAAGAAAAATGAATGAACTATAAGTGCCATTTTCTACCCATGTAAACCATGTTAACGTTTACATGGGTAGAATATAGCACTTCACATTACCCTCCAATAGTTAATTCTGTTGAAATATAAGTGCTACACGGCCAACGTTTGCAAAAACGTAACCCTTCAAAAAAAAAAATTGAAATGAGGAAAGTGAAGACGTTCTTAACTCACTCTCAGCCTGGCACGGTATGTTCTCGAAACTTTCGTTCACAGCAGCCTGGCGGTTAAAAAAATCTTCTTATACAAAAAAAAGAGTTCGATCGTCAAATGAAAGCCGCAAGGCGTCCTGAAGCACGAAATCTTTGTGTCACGTAGTAAACTTCCCCTCACACGGTCTGCTGTTTAAAATGAATGTGCGAAAGAAATTCAGCTTTGGCATATTATAAAATGGATTCTCTGCCCGAAATATGTATTTAGCTTTAGCAATCAACGAGCTTACGATTCAGACCTTTCCTGAGCTGAGACATATTGTAAACGGACAATAAAAAAAGCGGATATGACATAGAGCAACAGTCATATGAAAGACTCGGACAGAAACCCATTTTCATGATATCTTAATAAATCATGAAACGACGTAGTTGAAGCTATGGACAATGGCCTTAGCTTGAATTCGACCCTTCTAAAATGAAAATAATAAAGGAGTAACGCTAACGTTTTGTGGCAAACAAAAAGGAACATTGCCACTTGAGTTTTGTTATAGAGTCGGCAAGTTGATAAGACGTTTTCACGATCTAGACTTCCGGAAGAGAACCAATCGAGGGTTAAATAAATGAAATGGATTCTAATGGAAACTATGCTTTGATGACGTAATTTCCAGAAAAGATCCAGAAAACCAAGGTGACACATAATTATGCAACTGACAACGACGCAACTCCGGCAAGATATTAGCAGGATAAGAGCAGATATAACGTCCCGTTGGATCAGGTCATTTCGCAACTCGATGAATTATTTTTGTGCTTCGATAAAAAAAGTCGATGGACGAAATGCAGGAGATATGTCACAAAAGTGACGCTTGATAAAAGCTCACTTCACCTAGCCCGTCATCATTGTGCTTGAATATTTTAAAAGAAATATGTACAAACGTTTATGACAAGATAGTATTCAATACTTCCTTTAAGCTTAGTTTCCCACATTGCGTTTTAGCAAAAACCTTGTGGACTTGAATCCTTTTCGTCTGATTTAATTTATATGTTGCCACTCCGCATTTATACACTGAACAAAACTACTCGATCTTGATTGGACGAGAGCTGTTCAATTTTATCCCTAATAATATAGAAGCAAAAATTTCAGCTTGTTGATTGGTTGAAAGCACGTCAATTAATCCCAAACCGAAGAGTGAAGAAAAGTGAATTGAAATTAATGCACTTAAGGTTAAATTTTTGTATTGGTAATCGCATGATTTTTCTCGTACTATTTGGAAAAAATAAGCACTTGTAAAATTTTTCAAAGACTGCAAATTGCACTCGCCCTACCGGATTGTGCAATTTTGCTCGTCTTTGAAAAAAAATTACGCGTGCTTACTTCTTCCAAATTTCACTCGAAATTATGTGACAGTACCAATACAACCTGTCATACGTAGAGTGTCAACAGTTTCTATGGCAACCACGCAGCTATAGCTGATTAGATATAGCAAAATGTAAGCAAAAATGGCCGACCATTGTTTTGCATTTTTAAATAAATACGACGTGCAAAATCAAAAAAACATAAAATAGTAGAAACGTGGATGCTAGCTTCTCTAAACTGTGTGAAGGTTTTTCATACCTTGCAGGCAGTGTATGTGCATTAATCTGTCCTCGGGAATCGATCGATGAAATTTTGTAGAGTGTAGTACTTACCGAGTGTAAACACCTTTTTCCAAAATGGCCGCCATTTAACTATTCATTTGTTTTTATTCAAATTAGCCCTTGATGCCTCGTTCTTAAGCTTAGAATTCAAAAGAATGTTTTGCCTTGAACGAGGCATCAATAAAAGCAAAAGAATATCTAAATGGTGGCCATTTTGGAAAAAAGGTTTATTAGAAGCAAATAATGGCATTGCGATTCGACATTAACAGATACTCGAGTCCTCAAAACGTATTCGCCTGAAGCCTGGCCCAATTTTGAGAACTTTCAAGAACACCTCTCCCACCTATTAAACTCCAAATGTACTCGAGATGGTACATTTCCTATTCTAATTGAGAATTCATAACTGACTATGATGAGACAGATTCAAATCCTTGATAAACGCAAAAGGGGGGGGGGAGGGTGGGTGAAATTTTCTTTGTTCTCGATTCTGCCCAGATCATCTTGCACAAGATTCTTTTGGGTTCCCACCCCTATTCAAAGGAATTATGCATACCACATGATATGTTGCGCTAACAAAAACTACGAAGGTATTCTAGCAAATAGGTATATTGCTACACCACTTTCAATGACAATGTAAGACCATTGAAAGCCCAGAAGAGTATACCGCTATAGTAGAGCAACGGTGAAACAAAGACATCAGGCTTTTTCTTGTCCACACAGTAATCAAAACAGCCTAAGGTTAATCAAGGTAATATACGATAAACCACGTTCGGAATTGATATTCATATGAGTGGCTGGGTTTTATAGCGAAAGAGTTTTTTCATTGCTGTAAAAACAGCAACAACATGATCATCATATGAAAAGGACAATAAAAAATACGGAGAAAGAAATCGAAAAAAAGAAGGAGAAATTATATCAGAGCTGACAAGAGATAACATACGTAAGCAAATCATTCTGGCTCAGTTTTGACAGATTGTATCCTTTTCTCCTTATCGGGTAAATTGAAGAATAAATTATTATTTTGAAGGGTGCAATTTTTCCATGAACACGTCTAGTGGTTTTTGAGTTTTGTTCAAACAGAATTTCCTTTTCCCTGTCATAAAAGTCCTTCTTCAATAAAAGCTTTCATTAAAGCTTTCATTTCCTGCAGGTGGACAGTTCAAAAAGTTCATTATCAGTTGCAGTTATAATTTTTGTTCTTTAAAGAAGCGATATACCATAGATCCTTCATATTTTCCCTTTTTTTCTGGTGACAATTTCTTTTGTATTATTCATCACCAGCATACTCTTGCGGATCCGCGAGAAACTTTTTTTTTTGCAGTATGACCTACTCCATTTATTGTTCAACTTTCTTCAAGACTGTGCGCGAGGCTTTTAAAAAGATAGCCCAATTTTCTTTTACCATTGGAAGTTCATTCTCTTTTCAACTTTCCCATTTTCAACTAAAAAAGAAAATAATCAGTAGCACTGCAACCTCAATTTACGAGTCTATTCAGCCTAGTAACACTTCGGATTAAATATAATATTTTCATTTGCGACTCTTATTTAAACCGTAAATGGAACATGAAATTATGTATTTTCACTCAAATTCAAGTCACTCCTCGACCGGAACAGCCGGAACATTTGAAAAGACATCAAATAGTGCTCCCACAAATGGCTGGAAGCTTCGATGTTCTAATATACGATATACTCTCAATAGACAAGACTTAAGAAAATCCAAATGTGTATTTTATTCTCGAGGCCAATAAAATTGACTGGTCCGCCAAAAGTCCAAAATTTTGGGCTAACCGGAACCGCAACTGAAAGGAATGAAGCCAGCAAACTAAGGTGAAAATCCAAGCATTAGTCTGCAAAATATCATTGGAAATTGATGGAAATTGAAACACCTTCATCCGGACTGACGTGTGTCAACTGCACGAAAAAAAAGGGAAACATGATATTTAAAAGGTTGACAAAGCAATTTTGTCGTAATATCCATAATTTCTTTAGTTCAAATCCAATCGGCGAAATATCGCGGTGGAACAGTTTGTCATCACTTGCAGAGGTGGCGAAGAGGTCTTCAAAACCCACAAGCTTCCATTTGCAATTTGACACAGGATCCCAGTACTACGAATTTTAGAGACTACTGAACGTATCTTGAGATAAATTACTTGGACGCTTCAAGGCGCACGTTCGGAAGGGCTAGTCTGACAGCTACATCAAGTAACACAAAAAGGAAACCTCATGGAATATCTTTGCTTAAAAAAACACTAGTTTTCACTTCGGCATCGGTTAACTTTAACCGTGAAAATGGCCACTCTCGAATCCAGAAGTCTATTCTTGGTGGTTTTGGAAGGGTCGTCACTAATTGTTTTAAACATTCTCTCTCTCATTGGAAACCTTCTCGTCTGCTTGGCTGTGCAGAGAAATCCTCGATTACGAACATCTACGAATCTTTACATCATAGCTCTGGCAGTAAGTGATTTACTTTCGGCTGTGTTTGTAATGCCAATCTCCGAAGCCATTCTTTTCGTCGGGAATTGGCCTTTTGGTGAAAGCCTATGTCAATTCCATGCTTTCATCAACTTGTTTGTAATCTACGTTTCCCCAGCAACGATGAGCCTGACAGCCATCAACAGATACTATCGAATTTGCCGATCAAACTCTAGCTACAGAAGGATCTTTTCTCGAAACAAATCTCGTTTCTGGTTGGCGTTTGTCTGGCTCTTTGTCGCAATCTACATTGCAGTTCCCCGCCTGGTAGAGATTCAAGATTTCGAGTTTGTTCCGGGATATGCGCAATGTTCAATAAAACATCTCAACGAAAAAGCAAAAATTGTTCATTACTCAATCGTTTTGACCTTTCTCCTCGCCATACCGTCGTTAGCAACGGCAGTTTCCTACTCCAAAGTCTTAAGGACCATTCGACAGCACAAGATGGAGGTTCTTCCATCCATTTGCCAGATGCGTAAAAGGACTAATGCAGCGCGTATATCTGTGCAGGAAATCAAACTTAGCCGATCACTTTTTACTGTGGTTCTAGCGTTCATTGTATGCTGGATACCGTTTTGGGTAATTGTGATTTTAAGAAGGTTCTTCATTATAAGTATGACGAGAAATGTTGAACTTATGTGCATGTTTTGTCTGTACGTTTCTAACACTATAAATCCTGTCATATACGCCGGTATGAATTCTTCGTTCAGATTAGCGTTCCGTAGAATCATCACTTGTCGATCAAGAAGACTTATCTCAGTTCACGCGAAAGAGGAGAGAAATGTTAATGGCGTCGCTTTGGTCCTTGGCGAGATTCTTTCCAAGCAACGTGGCTCAAGGGCCAAACCGGTTGAACAGGTTGTGGGAAATGATGCTACAGGCATTGCAGAGGCCCGAATTCAAATTAGAGAAAGTCTTTATCAAAGAGGAAACGAAAACGAGATAGCAGACAAGAAAACACGATTTCTTTCGGCTTACCATAGAGAAAACAAACTATAAACAACTAAACTATTAAGTTAGCTTTGACATTTGCTAGATTCACTTTTAAGACACCAGACAATTTTCGCAAAGGAGAAATGCGTTAGATGGAGAGAGCCGATAAAAATGAAATGCGCCTATGAAGATAAGAGACAAAAATACACCGGAATCACAGTGATACCAAAAAAACATGAAACTCGCTCTGGATAGCTATACCTTCCACGACCTTCGAGAGTTTTTCAACCTCAGAAAAAAACAAATTATCACGAAAAAAAAAATATCTTAAATAGCGCCCTGAAATAAACGTAGCCTTCAAATCCAAATTTGTTCTCCAACAGTTTTCATCGTTTGTGAAGCTCATTAAATCATAGCCTTGGGAGCAAATTTACCGTAACGGAATCGAAAACCTATGATTACCACTGAGATACCACCTTTATTTGACAGAATCACTTTGGAGGAAGGCTCGCTGAGCTCAGAAACGCATCCTCACCATAAAAATTCTATTGATGTGGCGCAAGAAAATGTTACTACTTTAATGCCTCCCGGCGCTGTGTTACAAATACTAGTGTTTCCTTTCTGTTCTGCCAAGCAAGTTCAAAGTAATTTAAGACGAGAGACTTTTGAATTAAGACGGAACAAATTTAAAGTTGAGGAAATGAAAACAAAATAGCAAGTTCCGTTAGGTGTTTTTCATTAAGTGTTTTCCAAAAGAAAATACATTAGAAAGTAATAACCATGTCTCAGTTAAATCCTGAAATACAAGTTGATTTATGTTAATGAAAACGTTCCGAATGCATGCTAGAAGTTACAGTAAGGTCGGCCACATTTAACCGTAAACAAAATTCCGATTATAAGCCCCCTTCCCTTCCTCTCTCTCCTAGATAAAAGCCTGATCTCGTTATCCTCGTTTTCTAAATTTCACTCTAATTTTTTCCTGATAGAAGGCTTTAAACTTAAAAATTCTACACTCCCTCGGTATTCTTATTAACCCCAACCTAATTATATTGTCAACTTTAACCCTAACTTCCTTGGTATAGCCGTCACAAAGTGGCCCACTAACCATGACCTCAAGACAAACTCTTAACAAAGAATGTTTAGGCTTAAAGGAGATTTCCACTCCGACTAATGAATAATTTCAAACCGAACAAAATAATGTTTGCAATCAAATTTCCTCGACAGTTTCCTTCAAAAGAGTATGGGGATCGCAAAAAAAAAACTTTTCAAGGGCGCCGCCATCTTGGATAATTGTGCATTTTGGAAGTCAACTATTGATTTAAGATAGAAATTATATTTACTTGCAAACTGTACCCTAATGCAATAAAATCTAAAATTTAAAGACCCGCTTTCCACAAATGTCGTGTTATACTGCATCTTTGACCGGTCGTTTGAATTGGTTTTACCGATGATCTGCCTTCCTTAATTCATCATCATCATCATCATCATTTTCCCCCACTTATCAACTCTCTGGGATGCTTTCCTCGGACTTTTTTTGGCTGTTGCAATTAATTCAATTCTGAAATGATGATCCTGATGATGATAATGATGATGATATGTTGTCGGTCAAATCCGGTTTCAGGTTGAATCCGTTTTCACCTAGGTTAAATTGGTGATCCTCATTTCTTTAATATGCACCTAATTCAAAGCAGCTATCAACCCCCCCCCCCCCTCCCTCCCAAAAAAAAAAAAAGGTTTGAAAACACCTATATCTTCCCTCAAGCTCTATCGTACGCATCTCAAAACATCTTAATGTTTCGTATATATCGGTTTCTGTATTCATGCATGCACTTATCCATTCAGTCTCAACATAGTAAGGGAACTGTGAAAGATCTAAACTATGCACTATACCGGTACTCGAACTCGGACCCTCCAGAACACGGTTCCGTTTTCATTATTTACTTTTGTACAATAAATCAATTGATATCTATGTATAATAACTAAAACTAATCCTAACCTGACCCTAATTTTTCTCCAGTTTCTTCAATTCATCTGAGTCCGTATTCAACCTGGGTAAAATGAGGATCATCAATTTACCCTGTAGGTAAAAACAAATTTTACCGGCGAGATATACTACAAAAAATTGACACCGAGAGCTCTAAAAAGGGGTCAACCCCCCTGAGCCTTGAGATGATGCCTTTTGTTTTTAATAATCATCACTGGCCAAATGGTGCAAATTCTCAAATCTGTCCAAAAAAAAAATAAGTTTCTGAATAGATCTTTATAAACTTTTAAGGAAAAAGAGGAATGACGAAACGCTAACGTGGTGGTCATTCTATGTATTTAATGTATTCTGGCTTGACTAAAAAGCTTTCGGGGCAAATATGAATTAGATGCGGTTGAAATGTTTTTTCGGTCGATCAAAAATCATAAGACAAATAGACCAACTTTATGAAATTCAATCTGAGTTGCTTAGAGTATATAGCCAGGGAACGAAGACGAGAATTCCGGCTGTCGCTTCTCTCCCCCGAAAAAACGAAGAACGAGAAACGACGGCCAGAAATACTTCTTCGTTCGCAGGCCTACTTGGAGTAATGTTGATGTTAACATTAAAGAACTTTAATGGTAGCATATTTGATAAGTATAAGGAAACCAACAACATTGGATATGAAGCGAAGTAATGAAAAGGAGGATCTTTAGGTAAAATAAAGACTGAGTAAAAAATGCACTCTACAAAAAATATGTGACAAGTTTAAAGTATGATATCTTCGTCAAAACTGACATCACCTGCGGTAACAACGTTGCTACTCAGTGGTTTAGTTATTACCATGAAATGAGTTGTGTTGCAGCGCGTGTATGCCGCGATATGACCTGTTTTTTGGGATGCGTTTCTAGGATGAAATGGATAAGTAATTTGAGAGAATTTGGCATTATTTTGGTCAGTTTCCAACTTTTGCAAACCAATGAAATTGGCGTCATCATGCCCAGCCCATGGTCACGTGACCAATAAAAGAAAACTCTAAATTTGTCCACGTGCTACACAATTTGGGTATTTAATCAGTGATTTGATAATTTGTATTCGTTTTTGCATCCCGCCAAGCATGGCTTTCTTTTTATTTTGAAAAATGTTCTTTTTAATTTAAAGAAATAAACGATAACATTTTCAAAAAAGATGATTTTACAAAATCAATGTTTGGCTATATTCTGTTTTTGGGGGGGAAACGTGCCATATGAAAAAAATAATAATTCAATTTAAAGACCGCCGGAAATTTAGCTTTTCCTCCAACCGGAAGTCAGTTCACTTACACATGCGCAGTTGGTCCAAGAACGAGCGCGAGGAAGGGCGAGGAAAACTCTTCGATGCAAACAACAGATCGTCCGGTGATTTTTGCCTTATGAGTGGGTTTTCTGGTCAGCTCACGATATAATGACGTAAATCCGTCTGTGGACCCTTAAGCTAATTTATCGTGATATAATAATATATGGAGCATGCAGCTGATAATATAAGAAACACTGGACCACGAAAGTTTGAGGAGAAAAAGCAATTATCTGTTTAGCTCTAAGCATTTGCATTGGGAGAATATACAGCTAATTCGTAGTCGCATAGAGTAAAATAAGATGAAGAGGTTTTTCTGTCGGCACCATTTAGCAGCTAACGTTATTTTGACCTCATAGAAGACTTCATATTTATGAAGCAACAACGTCAGACAAACCTGACTTCCGTACTAATAATGAAATAGGATTTTATCGTCAAAATTAAAAATGAACGAAAATTATCGTTTCCTTATGATCTTGCTTTTTTTCACTTGATTCTCAGCCTCAAATGAAAGATTGGTATGCGAAACTTGTTCTGATAAATAGTGACACCATACCGTTTATACCTGTGAAAAATAATTATGCAATACTTCTGGCAAGATTTGCAAGTGTTTGAACGAATCTGAAAATGTTACCATGTTTGGCTCGTTAAAAAATTGAAAACTGCTAGTGAACAAATTCAATTAGCGTCATTTGAAAACAAAGCTAACAGATTGGCGGCGAGAACGGACGTTCAACCTCGGCCAAATCAACAACGGAACTGTAAAATTGGATAACTAATAATTTCCTCTCTTTCTTCGTACAAGCCTATTGTTTGCTTTCTACGGATGACAATTCCTCTTAAAGTCTTGCCATTTTGACAACTTACAGCGTTTACCAGCTCACAGCGATTTTCGTACTTCCTATCATTGGAAAACTTCGAGGTTGAACAGATGATTCAGCAGTCTGACGAGGTAAAGGCTCGTAGACATCTAAGATCAATGGGTAGCCACTTTTTTTTTATCAAAAACGTATCCACAAAGAAGTCAAAGAATGTTCATTTGGAATTTATCTGTTGCAGAAATGAAGATGTGCCTCATATTTGTTATCCTGGCTTCGCTATCAATCCACGGCAATGGTAATAAATACCCGGCACTGATTTAAGAATCCTTACTGAAAAAGCCAACTTCCTTTAATTTTAATGTTTATTGCTAAGTCACGATAATGAGTGCCTTCACTGACAACTTCATTCGTTTGTAAACCGTCATCTTACTGTTCACTTTTTAAATCTCTTTCTGTTCGGACAAATTGCCTACGGTTTAAGTCAATTTTCAATTTTTAGCATCGGACATTTCAAACCCACTTCCAAATTTGGCAGTGAAAAATGATTGATTTTGTTTCCATTAACGCGCAAGACTTGAAAATGATGGACAATTCCTTTCAGTAAAAAGGACCGTCGTTTCAGAAAATAAGAACATTGTTGTTTGGAAAAAAAGCTTTGGATTGAATAACTCTCTCGTAAAATAATTCTAAATGCTGATCAGATTAAACAATAGCCTCCAAATTTTCTTCAAAATATTGCTTTGTCTACGTGAGATGTAAAATATTTGAAGCTACTAGTAAGCATAATATGTTGCACATTAGCTTTTGGAATACATTTAAACAATGTTGAAGAAAATAGGAACCCCAGATCCAGATGGTACATACAATGGTAAAGAATTAGCATTATAAGAACAAAAAATAAATTATTGTCTGAGAAATTTACAACGTTGATTCAGGTGTTGTATATACAGTATTCCGATCTGTAAAAGCGGAAATTGAAAATTTGAAGGATATTTGTTTAGTAGAGGTGTTTGAAAGGATTTTTATCCTAGGCAAACAAAAGTAATTTAGAATTTAAACGATTGTTTTTATGGAATCTCGAGTCTTTCAAGGCGAATTCTTCAAAGAACTTTGTTTGCCTTTCATTACCTTTCCAATGTTTTAGTTCCGAGTTATGAACCTTACTCCAAAATAGCACTTTTCACATCTTTCCTGGATTCTTCTTCTTGTTCCCTTACTCCTTTATATTTTGAACTTCCTTAAAAACAAGGCAACAAAGACCGATTTGAATAGCAAGAGAAAATTCAGTAAAAGTGAAATATGCTCAGTTGGTAGCCTGTCAAATATTGTAACATGTTTTCAACAGGGAATTCTCCCGCCATTTCTGATCCTTATGGCTATAAAGCTTGGGAAGACAAAGAGACGTTCTCCAAAGCACTTTCAAACTGCCAAAAAGCCAAGTTCAGAAATCTTGCAAGAATCGACACGAACACTAAATTAAAGCACGCAAAAAACATTTCATCTGAACGTACTGGCGAGAAATATTGGATGGATGTACAATTAAGGTAAATAATGAAACAAGTGTAGTAAACGAATATTAAAATCTCAATGGCACGACGCGCATTCAGACTGACATTTTCAGTAACAGATCAATGGGTAGATTGTTTAACGTGCAGCAAAAACTACGTTTTTTGTCCTTATCCGAGAAAACTAGTTAACCTGCGTTTTCCAAATTCAGTCGGACAGTGATTTAGTAATATGATTAGAAGTGTTGGATTGGCCGAGGTTTAAATCAAAACCTCCCGCACCGAATTCCAGTGTTCCTCCATCGGAGGCATTTCCATGTTTATTAAAGCAAAAAGAGTAGGCTTGTGTAACGAAATCTGAATCAAAGAATATTTTAAGTACAGTAAACATATGCAGATCAGTTGACAAATAAAAACACAGTGAAAATGGGTAAATGAGGGTCGGGAAAATAGTCTATTTTTTCATCGTTCCTTTACATCATTACAAAACTCCAAAATTAAAATTCTCTCCCGAGATCACTCTCTCTCAATTAAAATAAGCATACTTCTTAAAAAAAGCTCGTACTTCATGTAATATACCATTCGTAAGGGTCATAAAACACATGGATTAATCCCAGGAACCAGCCGGATTAATTATGTAGCACCTCTTAAATGTATTCCAACTTGGTTGTACGACTCCACACTTCGTCATATGCGTTCATGAGTAAAAAACTACACTTTATATTTCACTTTTCTCTCTATTTTCACTTTGCACTGTTTTTCAGGGGTGGTATATGGAAGTGGAGCAATGGTAATGAGTTTCATCCCGACAAGGAGTTTACAGAGATAATAAGTAACGATGACAAAGAAAAATCGACCACAAGTGAAAACACCACTTTTTGCCTCACGGTTGGCGACAAGAATCATCTCGAAATCGAGAACTGTGAAAATAGCTTAGGATACCTCTGTGGAGATTTCCAAGGTAAAGCGAAAGACGGAGAGTCAAAAAATCCCAAATTCCTAGATGGTTCTTTACATAACACTAAATAGTAGTTTTTACAAGAAACAGTTAGCACTTAGACTTATTTCGAAAATCAGGCTGAGGTGTAATTGTGCTGTATGATCAGTGAAGATCACCAAGTGTCCCATAACCCTTCTATTCCACACATATCCGGATACTTTTTAATCCGCAACTTTTGCTTTCCGGAGTCAAAAATATTCCCATCCACACGTGGCGTATTCAACGTCCACACGTATCCGAAACGTATCCCGATTCACTCTGGTTCTCAGGACTCCTCAAGGAAACAGAGGTAACAGAGCATGCGCTGTTTGGCATAATTGAAGTGTAAAGTGTTCATAGCTATGTTTAACTGCACACACATGATATTTCTTGAGAAAAGTCCAAGAAGTAAAGAAATAATATTGCCCTCGGCAGACATCTTGAGAACTGATTTCATGGTAAGGAACTGGGCTCGATCTTGTTGGACAAAAAAATTCCGTATTTAGCGCATACACGGTTCCAGATTCATAGCGGATTCAAAAATATCCGCTCTGGAGTGCGTATTCAAAAGTTCTGGATTCGCCAGCGAATTCACCGGATACGTGTGGACGGAAGGCGTATCGGGAAAGAAAAAGTTGCCGATTCCAAAAAATATCCGGATACCACATGTGTCCGTAAAAGCTCGCAATAACAGCAGCCCTCCCCCCACCCCCAACTAAGCCTACTGTCAATGAACCAATTGGATCTCAAACCCAATGCAGTATTTGGCTGGTTTCCAGAGGGAGGGTAAATCACAAGATATCGATAGCTTTGCATAAACGTACGACCCAACTACCCCAAACTACATAAAATTCATTAACTATCACCCATGATTCCCGCGATCTCTTTAACTGTGTAAATTTCAAATCAAGAAGATCTAAGCTTCTGGAATTGATACGACTGCAGGAAAAATATCAATTGAAAAGGCAAAAGAGAATGAAAAGCCAAATTTCAACTGACGATCTAGAGAAATCTCAGGATATTGAATATATTATCATGAAACGTTTGTCTTGTATAATTTAGCTTGAAATTACTTATCAGGTCAATCATCATCATCGTCAGGAACTACGGCAACAACCACAATGCAACAGCAAATAAGGCAAACTACAACACCATTGCTACTCCACACAACAACATCGCCTTTTTCAACGAAAGTCGATTTACGGGATAAAACCGTAACACCCACAACGACTTCCAGCACCTCTGTGCCAGCACCGAGTGTTTCGTCCACGACTTCGACTCAAATAGGGCCACCAGTGCAGCAGGTATCTCATCGACTTCCTAATAGGCGTTCACCTGCTTATTTTATTAGGGAGTTTAAGAAACGACAACGGCTACGACTACGACAACGCCACAAAACAATAATATCATTGGTTAAAAGAGCATTTATAAACGTGCACGTGCAGCACGTTTATTTATTTTAGGGTTTGCGGTCCTCTGCATAACGACGACGTGAAATCACCAAATTTGAGGTTTTGATGACAACGTAAGCATTCAACAGAGAATCTTTCATTCTCTATTTTCACTCTGAAACCGCTCAGAGGAATACTTCTTCATATTGTAGGATGTCAACGAGACTGAATAATCGCGAAAGACTTATGATGGAGCCATGGTATATATTTTGAGATGATATTGTCGCTGACCGTCGCCGTCGTAGATCTTAAACTCCCTATTGCCAAAAACAACCTTGTAGCATTCTACCAACGAGAAATACTCTCTTGTATGTTCTAAAGAGTTCCAATTTAACATTTTACAACGCTCTTCTTAAGGCATCTCGCGCGATTTTTGTGAGTCGGATCGGCAATCCTGAACAATGAATCCGGGTTCCCTTAACTAAAATATAAAGCCTAGAAATCAAAGGCGCGTTATTGACGGTACAATTGTGAAATTGCTAAGCAGGACAATCGAAGGGTTATCGAAGCGAGTTTTGCTATTGTTGCACGAGTCCACAAAAATGAAAATAAAAAATACATAACAGTTCTTGGACGGAACGTGTTGCTATTTTATGAGAAAGAAAGCTTTGGTTAATTATTGGGTCCTTGAGTCCGTCAGTTTTCTTCCCTTATCTCACAATGCAGGCAAGAAACTCTTTCCTTTATTTCGTAGTTTTTGATTACACTGTACTCTCATTTGATTGGTAATTGCGTGTCAGTAGATGTAATTCTAGTTCTTTACAAATTAATAAATTAATTTATTATCCATCTGTATTTTTAATTATTGTGCAGAAAACGCACGAAACGAGTACAAGCATTCCAGTTATTTGTACAATATAGACAACCGGTTTGACTGGTTGAGGTGCTGACGTTTGCTCCGCATTTGTCACGTACTAATCTATCACACAGTCTCGGCTGTTTACAATTCACTTGCTAAAAATATGGTGCGAAAAAGTTGGATAATAAATAGCTTATTGGACGATTTTGTGTGCACTATCATGGATTTTTTACTCGTCTCTTATATTTTGGCTCGCCTTACCGGCTCGCTAAAATATCCCACGATACTACACACCACATCGTCCAATATTAAAGATATATCCATTAAAAAAAAAAAAAACAGTCACTTAACTTTACCTATATCATGGCGGACAGTGCTCGAGGCAATTAAGATTCTGATAGTGACTTTTTGTTTAAAAACAGATCCAAGAATATCTGGCCAGATTAAGCAAGCTCAATGTTCACGATGAGGATTCTTTGGAGGTAAGCTAGAAGGCGCGGATCTCCGATAAGATTACGATTTGTAGTCTGTTATTGGCAATGTGCGCCCATACTCTTGATCGCCCTTCACACAATCCTATCAATTAACCACTTCCTAAC
Organism: Montipora capitata; assembly: GCA_949126865.1. Lineage (NCBI taxonomy): Eukaryota > Metazoa > Cnidaria > Anthozoa > Scleractinia > Acroporidae > Montipora > Montipora capitata. The sequence continues at coordinate 40,755,103 of OX421453.1, read as the reverse complement.
GCACGGCAGCTATAAACCCCTTCTCAAATTGTGGATCAGGTTATTATTGCATTATGTAGGTTTTGCAAGAATTTGTTTGGCATTTAGTATAGATTCACGAACACTATGCCGCAAAATAGTCTAGACATGAGAATATCACTTAACAAAAGCTCAAAGCCACTTCTCCTAATTATAATAATGATAATGAGCTTAATTTCAGTTGAAGATGGTAAACGGAACTAACCTACGACAGTTTTCTTCCTAACGGCTTTTCACAAATCAAATTAAATCAACGAAAATGAAGTCAAATGTTAATTTTTAGCGAAATCGGAAAACCGGAGTTCTGTATCGGAGAACCAACAAACTAAAGGTATCCGGAATTTGAACGTAAGCCAAATTAGGGAAGGGGGAGTGCTTTTACCATCCCGGCCCCTAAGAGAAAATAAGGCTGACTTAATGGCATCGACAATTACATTTAAGGTTGCGGTAAATGAAACTTCCACACTCCTAACGCGGATTACTAAGATTCCACATCTTCACTCTGCGGTAAATTTGTTGCCAGCTGCTTACGAACTGGAGACATTTGCTGCCAATTACGCGAAGGAGCACCTAAACACGAGTAGTGTGGTTATGTCTTCAAGAACGGTCAATACGAAACACTTTGGTAAGCAATAAACATTATCGCTCTTGTATATCACTCTTTATGCTCAAGTACACACGTAACTGAATGCGGCACAAGATTATAACTAGTAGTAATACGTTTTTTGAAGTTTTTGTCCACAGCGCAGCAAAAGCTACTACCTGAGTAATTTCTTGTCTAGCAGTCGAAAATTCAACCACACTTTGAACAAATGCCCTTTGCTTTCTTTGGTTCTAGTTAAAAATCTCTTCTCAGATGTTATTCAAAGAAAGAGTAGTAACATTTAACTTCCTTGCATAGGTATTTTGTCTCATAGTGATACTTTACTCATTGGTTTTTGTGATAGATACGATCAATTGATTGCCCCCCTTAGGATGTTAGGCTTCTAGAAAAGGTTTCTCAAACATAAAATTTTTGTGATTCGCTATCGACTAAGCTAAGCATCAACCTAATCAAATAACTCACAGGCACACAGCTTCAGTATTACTGGTTTTCACCAGTCTTACTCTAACTTATTGATTCTTCATTTTTTAATGGCATGGGCACGAACAGTAATCACAATCCAGAAAATTGCCGGTGATCAAACAAAAGACGTTGTTTTCCCGCATGATGACGTTGGAACTTTGTTATCATCCGAGAGAGGAGCTAAGATCATTTTGCCTGCTGAGCTTTTCACTACCAGAGGTATGAAAAAACTATTACTTCTATGAGTAGGTCAATATTTATCGCATGTGAATGAACAACTCGAAGCAAAAACAATAAAAACAGGTTTAGAGGGCAATTGAACTGTTATTGAACTGTAAGGTCTGTAATCATACGATGTCTAATTATTGAAAATAAAAAAAATGCGTATCCTTTAACAAAGCCAAAGCTCTGCCAAAGACAGCAACAACGGAGGCGGCGTGGCTCAGTGGTTAGGGCGTTGGGTTTCCATGCGGTTGCACCTGGTTCAGAATCACGTTCTAACCTCTGGTTTAGATTTGTTTCCTGTTGTCCCCGATTAAACTCTACCTGCCAGTTGGGATTCTTAATCATGTTTCTTTCAATTATTAAAAGTGGGATGCCTGTGAACTAGGTTGATAGCTAAGTGCACTTACACAATAAACAAAGCATTTTTTTCAGATATTGAAAGATTATTTCTATTTCGTGACAGATACCACAATTATGGTCGGCATTGTGTACAAAAACACTCAAGGACTTCTGCCTTATGAGAGTAATGCTGTTCTTGATGGGTGAGAAATGAATGCAGTTAATCTTTAAAGTACCTCGGTTTTAGCCAGTGACAAATTTCTCCCTATAACTTGGCGGACATATCTTCAAAAATTTGGTCGTGTTTTCTTACTTTAGGTACTACTGTTTCGGCCTTTTATCTTTTCCTTTTTTTATCCCAAGAATACTTTAAGTTCTCTTGTCCGCTTTCTTGTCTCGTAGCTCATTTCTAATTGGCCATGTTCCCTTATGCACCAAACCTTTTGACTTCAGTTGTTCAAAAGATGTGTAGGGCTATCCACTCCACAATTCAGGCGATAAGAGGGCATATCAAAATAATTTGGGCTGTACAGTAGATGGTGATTTATCCAGTGGATGGCCGTATCTAACTTTTGAACAACCGAGCCCTGGAAGATAATAACTTTAGTCAACGCCCAAAGAAGCTGCACATCTAACGCACGGCTAAGCTTTCTAAGCTTTCTACCGGCTGCAAACCTCACCTCAACCTTGTTAGCTTTTCCCACATTCCGTTGCATTAGCCTTGTCTCAGTATCCGCCATTATTGTCTCCAAGGTAATGAAGAGTCTTTTCATTCAATACAGAAAGACTTTGAAAAACACAATACTCGGTACTCCAATCATCTCAAATACTATCATCCCAAACCATGATGGAGACCTGCAACAGAACATCACTATTATGTTTAATTTGCAAAAGGTACAGTGATTTGTTGCTGCTGATGCATTCGCATCTGCTGATTTTCTTAGTAAGATTATCTGTGAGAATGTCTCTATGCCTGAATGCTTTGAGGACCTTAAAACATCTCCAAACTCTTAAGCCTGGTTTTCACTTGCGACACAAGTTGCTTATGCTAGTGAAAACAAACGTCGTCATAAGCATCAAAATCAACCACGGAATCCGCCATTTTGTTCAAATGCTCAGACGCGGGGAATCTGGAACTAGTGCTTTAATTGGCCAGACGTAGCAGATTTCATTTTGCTTATGCTGCGTTTCGTTTTCACACGACGCAAGCATACTGCACAGGCACAAAGAAATGGAAAAAAAATTGATCCTTCTACTTGTGCTTTGCGCCTGTGCTTATGCTTGCGTCAGCCCCGTTTTCACGGTGAAATAAGCGCTCTTATGCTTGCGCTCGTGCTCGTGCTCGTGCTCGTGCTTGTGCTCGTGCTCGTGCTCGTGATTGCGCTTGTGCTTATGCTTGCGTCATGCCCGTTTTTACGGTGAAATAAGATGTCTTATGCTGGCGCTTGTGCGTGCGTCGCTAGTGAAAACCAGGCTTTACGATCACTGATTTGAGACTCAAAAGATACACCATGGGATATGAGAATATTCCAAAGATTGCAGTAAGAATAACGATCTCGGAAGGACTCTCAAAATATCCATCAAGATTATAAGAGTTGGCAAAAACGTCGAGTATCCTGGAGAATTTTTGCAGTGGAAGACCCCTTAAAGAACTAGGCAAGACTTCAAGTGGGGATCCATGTAAGGCCTTCAAAAACAATCTATGAAGATCAGGTTAGGAGACAGCGGTTAATATGGCTTTCAGGATAATAACTCTTTATTGAAAATATATCCAACACAAAATCTTACAATTTGGTAAAATTTTAACCGTCACTGAAATGCTGTTAAAATTGGATTTTAAAAAGAAACAAAAACTTTTAAGAAAACTTCGTCTACAGCTAGCTTCATATTTAAAATAAATGTCTCTAGAGGGAGTAACTGCCCGAGTAGAAATGAATCTAACCCGCTGCATTAACTTTTACGAGGCAGTCTTCTATATGTAAAGTCACGTATCTTGTGAAGAGGTGTCCTTAAACCCCTAACACTAGTACTGTCTGCACTGATCTTAAAATTTCAATGGGCAGGAGTGTTCTGAGTCAAGTTATAACAAAGTGGTAAGGTTCTCCGTCCTTTGTGAGAGTTTCTTCGGTAAATGCTGTAGAAAACGGTGACACTCGATACCCATGCCGCCATTTGTTCCAAGTACTAGCTCTCAGGATTGCTTCATAAACCACAATCACGTCCAAAATGCAGTTAACTTTATGCACATCCATTTGGGCATTTAAAATGAAGAAAATGGACTCTAACCTTATTGAGCAAATATATAGAAATCCAATGAAATCTGACGTTGCAAGAGAATTCGGTTGCATATTTGAACATGTTCACAGATTATCAGTATTTTTACCTCGATTCACTCAATAAATTCACCGTGAACAGTCACGTTAAGACAAGGGTCTTAATTTCAGACTGGATAGAACAAATTAGCAAATCGAACGTGCATGGTTCAGCGTTGTCTGTGCCTTTTTCGACAACGATATTCCTTTCGACCACAGTACAGACCAGAGTACAGACAAGTTTCGACCAGAGTACAGACAATGCTAAACCACATTCGAATTGTTTTTTTGCCAAAATATTCAACGTCAAAGAAAATGTTTATTTCAGAGCGTGACCAAGATCATGACACAAAGAAAGAGAAAGCGTTGTCCATAACTTGTTCGCAATGCCTATCTGATCGGTTCATTTCCCACAATGAGCGTTCCTGATTGGCTATTACAATTGCGTGACACATTGACGGGAGCATGACGCAAGCAGCGTTGTCTAGACTCTTATCGACAACGGCAAAATTACCCAATCAGATTGCAAGATTACAAGCATTTGTGGTAATAAAGCTAATAAGCTTTAGCGAGTCAGTCTCGGATTTCACTAGTAGACGGTCAGTGCACTTGTCTTGTGCTCTTATTTTTAATTCTTACTTTTAAATCTTTCTTTTTAATTCTTCTTAAGCCATCAGGAGCTGAGGACAAGCCATACTGTGTCTTTTGGGATTTTAAACAGAAGTACGCTTGCTTTTTTCGCAAAATCCCTATCAGTTGCATAATCGCTGTCCAGCCCTCTTTTGGTTGCCGTGATAATGATAATAGAGAGCTTTAGATTCTACGACGAGGACGAGAACGAGTACGAGTTTTGACTGCCCGCTTATAGCGAAAATACTAAGGAAATTTATAACCCGTACGCTTAATCTTACTCTTTGTTAGCAGTATAGGTTGCTCAGTTATTCTTATTGCTGGTAACTGAGCCTTTTTGCTCATCAAAAAATGCCAAAATTGCTACCGTGTTGTTGACTTGTTATGATTCGACGACATTTGTGCAAAATCTCGTACTAAAATGACGACGGCATCACGTTTTTCCCGCCAAAATGACGCTGGCTTGCGCGCGCGCTCACTGTTGTGAGAAAATCTCGTACTCGTAGTCGTTCTCGTACTAGAATCTAAAGCTCTCTAATGTCTTGTACTTTTTTTAGAACTCTGTTCAATGGTTCCTGGTCAAGTCATGGATGCTCATTGGTTAATAAGTCTGGCACCAGAGTTTTGTGCACTTGCAATCATCTTACAAATTTTGCTGTTCTGATGCAAATAGGACAAACAAAGGTTGGTATGATATTTCTCAGCTTCAGCCAATGCCTGTATACCTCAATTGGGGATTGTTTAAATATATAATTATAATAACTTAATAGACGGCTATTAGCATTTTTATTATCAAAACGTTCCAGGCAACCGCTGCCAGAAAACAAATATGGAACGAGTAATAAAAGCATAAGGAGAACTAAAAATGACGATGTCTATTTGCCTGCCAATTTTGAGTGTGTCCGATTTCTTATGTTGTCGGGAAGCGTATCCAAAACCACAGTGTAATATCTTGACCTTTTTAAGATAATAAACACTTAAATCAAACCGTCATTTAGGAGAGTTACAGCCTTACAGCCTGATAATTTTCTGGTAAAAACGATCAGACAAAGAACGTTTGAGTAATCAGTACTTTATAGCGGCAATAATCTGAGCCACTTTTCACTCTCTTTTGGCATCACAGGTTCCTGCTAAACACCAAATTGCCTTGGATATCATTACCTATGTCGGATGTGGTCTATCGCTAGTGGGAGAAGTCCTAACTGTTATAGCATATCTTGCGTTAATGTGAGTGGAATTCAGTTATTCCTGTTACATCATTTTAGTAAAATATATTTATTTATTTATTTATTTATTTATTTATTTATTTATTTATTTATTTATTCACTTGTTTACTCATTTATCACTAGCAAGCATATTATTTATTTTAAAAAAACAAAAGATTCAAAAGAAAAAAATTAAAAGATTCCACTTACTCTGGCGTCATCGTTTCGAATTGGTTGACATATTGGATCCACCACCGTTGAATTAAAACTTCCCAAGAACATAACCAATTACTATGGCACTTCTCGTAATTGTCTCTCCTTAGTAGTTCTTGTTTTTGCCTTAGGAACCTAAACCAAGAACAGTGCCAAATACGACTCAATCTTGTGGTTTCTATAGCAATTGCCCAAGTGATATTTCTTACAGGGATTGATGCTACATCTTCACAGGTATGTTGTTGCAAAGCCAAGGTGACAATGTTTTGAAAACTCAATAATAATAATAATAATAATAATAATAATAATAATAATAATAATAATAATAATAATAATAATAATAATAATAATAAAACAAGAAAAAAAATTAACCATTGGCTAGTTAAGACCAGCCGTAATCTGAACTTTGGAACCCTCCAAAAGGCCTGCCTCCTTGGAACGGCTACGATTTTGAGTTATGCACTGAATGTCTAAGGTTGCGAGTTGCTACTTGATGCTCGGTTGCAATTGAACTTTACCAGCTTTTTAAAATCAGTTGCGAGTTCGTCTGGATCGGCTGCATCAAAATATATCACTTTTTCAGCACAAATCATTCACAGCTCCGAGAAAACAATATGACAAAGTGAGCTTGCGTTAACTGGGAACCCTGTACGTAAACGAGCTCATGGAAAGCTGGAGCCCATGAGTAGGAGTGAGTAACTCCCATACTAAGCCTATGTCACAGCGTTTTTTCAGACCGATTAATTTTTAGACTACTTTTTCCGCCAAAAAAACAAAGGCAGTTCCGGTTCGGTGACGCTATGACGTCAAGTTACAATCGAACTTCCAGTAAGCAGACACCCTCAGGACCAAGGTAAGTGTCCACTTATGGGAGGTTGAAAAAAAAAAGTGCAATAGAGGGTATATAATGCACCACAAGTCTTTTAAAGATTTAAATTAAGGCAACTTGTAATTGTGTTTCAAGGTGTAGACAGGCAAAACTTGACTCCTACTGACTCCTACTGACTGTCAAGATAGGAAATTCAAAGACTTGCTCAGAGCTTTGCTCTAATAAGAACATCTTTCGAAGACCTCACTTTTCTATGTGAAATTAAGGGAGGGTTTTTAAAGATTTCTCTCAGTAAGACATGGTTTTGTATAAGATGCCATTTGTTCATTAGAATATGTTTGAGATTAAGTGACGAAGTTTCAAACTCAAACAATATAGCCTAATTGAGGGACCCTTTCACAACTTCGGACATCAAGGAACCTACACATAATCATAAACATAATTACATTAAAAAACACTTGCCTTGAGGACAATAGTACTCGAAGAAGCCTGAAAGCGGTGAACAGTACAAATGTACCAGAAGCTTTTTTGGCTGCTCTTGCAGAGAATTGTTCGATTTTCTCTTTCTCCATCCACTACTAATGCAAGGTTAGACACCAAAGTATAGCGACAGCAAACCGATTTATAGTTTCCTACGCTGTGCGCTAATTACCAAGCCAGTCCGATAAATTCCAGTTGTTGATTTTACCAGACAGTCTGCATCTTCGTGGCAGTCTCAATCCACTACTTCTATCTCGTTGGCTTTGCTTGGATGTTGACAGAAGGCATCTACCTTTACTTAATGGTTGTTAAAGTCTTCAATGCTCTTCTTAAAATGACGCTCTTCTATGGGTTCTGTTGGGGTAAGTAGAAAAACCTTCACAATTTTGCATAAGCATTGTTTTTTATTTTCTCTTGGGACCATTGTAAGTCCCAAGAGAAACTGCAAACAATGCCTATGCAAAGTTTTGGAAGGCAAACAAAGAATATTGTTGTGTTCTTGAAAGTGCCCCATTAATAATAATAATAATAATAATAATAATAATAATAATAATAATAATAATAATAATAATAATAATAATAATAATAATGGTTTATTCACAGTATATCCACAAAGCGGCTCTTCACCTGTGAAAAGCCTAAAAACTAAAGCTAAATTAACCTATACTACGAAATATTTATGTACAATATTATAACCGATCACTAACTATTAACAAATTGTCATACATATCGCAGCGTGGTGCATGCTTGATTGAATTTCCTTACATAAGGTGCAAAACGCGAGAAATAGGACGGTATTTCGCAAGCGCTGGAAAAAGAATGGACAGTACTGAAGCTGAAAAGTTCGTTGAAAAGCAACTTTTCATATTCCATTTATGTACAGCTTACTGCGTGGCGCCTGCGCGAGCTTTTAAGTGCTCCTTACAATGGGTGCAAAAAAGGTGAAAATCGGAACAGTTTCTTACATGCGCGGGTAGAGAATTAAAAAGTATTTAATAACACTTTTTCTCTTTACCTTTATTTTTCATTTTACCACGCAGCATAACAACTAATTATTTACAGTTTTATATCGTATTGTTCATGAGATCAGAATTATTACAAAGTGCAAACAAGGAACACCATGACACTGGGAACGTCGTTCCAGATTCATTGTGAATACTGTGTAGGTTCCTTGATGTCCCATGACTTTAGGAAGAAGGGTTAGGAGACTGGGCCCGCAGTTTTACCTCATTATTAAACAAGACTAGACTAAACATCTTCAGCTATCACAAGGAAACGAGAACTTTCTCCTCAGTTACTTTACTGCCCCGAGTATTGGTCCGACCGGAAAATCGCTTAACGACCTCTAGGCTTTATTCAGTTACGGGGGACCATTTGCCAACAGGGGCCACGAGGTGATCTGACTTCTTGGTGGTATACTAATCATGATGCTGAGATCGGTAATTTCTCCAAGATCACAGAAGATTTTTAACACTGCCTCAAACTCTAAAGGTAAACCAAAAACAAGATGTCTCGATGACAATGGTAAGAGAACATTTCAGGTCAATTTGTCCAAAACATTGCAGCACTGAGTTATGACCACGCCGGTAACGTCATAATAACCATGCTTCGGCATAGTGATCAAAGAGTGATCTAACAACACACGTATATTTTTCTAGGCTTTCCAGGTCTTCTGGTCTCTATTTCTTTGGCGATAACTACCGCAACATCGGACGGTGTTATGAGCTACGTGAATAACAACTTGTAAGTGTGGCATAACATATGAATCACTCTTACATTTTCGACATCCTCGCCCTACTCTCACAAATTACGCTTTGTATGGGGAAGATATCCTTGACGTCACCTATTGTCATTAATGTGCTAACCAGAGCTTCATTGGCTGTCGAAACAAAAGGTCTTATGTCCCTGTGGTTGGCAAATTTGAATAACAAAAGCAATGTTTGCAAACAGATATCTTCCCTATAGGACGTTTTCAACCAACTTCTAGAGACACCAATAACTATAGAGAAATGTACGACTTCTGGTGGACGAACAAAAGAAGCTAATGAGAGATCTTTTGTTTTCGTCCACCAACATGGCGGCCATGGCGTCACGTGAAAACCTCCTATATGGATTAATTGGATTAAGGATTAATTTCACGCGTATTTCGCGACGAGGGAAATTTGGAAAACTTTGAAAAGACGAGTAAAATTAATCCTTAATTGCACGAGGGCACAATGCGATTCCATGTTTACACATAAAGGACAAAATTATTGAAGTAAGCCCGTTCAATTCCGCGAGAAATGACAATTAACTTAACATGCATTCATTTGGTTAAAATTCAGTTCAATAAATCGACGCTGCCAACAGAAATAGAGCGTAATTTAATTAAACTTTATGTATATGAGGACAAAAAGCAGTTTAATCAGAGTCAGAATCTGGAAGAACATTCTCTTGTAACTTCGCTTGCTCTGGATAAGCCACTGTTAACCAATCATGCCCTCTTGATTACCAAATTAGGAAAAAGTGCCCTCCGTCTCAGCCAATCGACATTCAGTAATTTGCCCCGTAATTATGTGATAATATGAAAAAATTCACAGAGCAAAAGCTGATATTATAATTAAGAATTCATGAACTTAAAACGTTCTTTTGAATTGCGATTCTCTCTCTTCTGACAGCTGTTGGGTTTCCTTCTCTAACAACTTGGTATGGACTTTTGCAGCTCCGGTTCTGATCGTCTGTTTGGTAAATGTTCTCACACTTTTATCCATGGCTGTTAGGTGTTTTCGAAAAAATGGTGAAATATCCGACTTTTAGAGTAAAGGTTGGAAAACTGACTTCTGCAACAAAGTGCACATAAAAAGCTAAGAGAGCAATGGAAACCAAAATTCCCTTTTTAAATATCAGTTTTGCGCATTTTCTAGTCACAGAGATCGGGAAGAAAAATATTAAATAAGCAAAGACAGCTAAGGTCTTCTCATTTGTGTCTTATGACTAGCTAGAGATTTCAAAAAGCGTCAATCCAAAAAACTTGACAAAAAGACACGATAATACAATATTCTGCATCTCACTAAATATTAGCCATTGCTTGCTGGCCAGTATACAAAGTTCATACATGTCCAACTTTTAATTTGTCTCGTCTTCCCTTAGGTAAACTCGGTGGTTTTGTGGAGAGTAGTGTGCGAGATGACAAAAATGCAATCCTCAAAAGACCTTTCCAACGTCAGGTAAGCAGCGCCTCATTCTTTCGTTCGGCTGTTTAACTATACACTCCTTCTATAAACGAAATTATCAAAAGAGCTGTCTCATCAACGGTGCTTTGTTTGATACCATTTCATTCAGGCAGGGTTTGAAAGCTTGTGTAGTTTTGTTTCCTCTCTTGGGAATGACCTGGGTGTTTGGCGTTCTGAGCATCACAGATGCAGGTCTTGCAAGTCAGTATATCTTCACCATTCTGAACTCACTTCAGGTAAGCAGCGCTTTTCAAGCGAAAATTCCCTCTCTTAGTTAAACGATCAACAAGTCAAGTTCTCATTTTGGTAAAGACTCCCCACTGTGATTTCCCTGGTTGCATAACTTCCATGAAGGTATTTGTAATTTGCGACCATTCCCATAGCTAGCGCTGTTCTCCATTCCGCGAGTTACTCCGTTGCTGGAAGAACAGTCATCATTGAAGGACTACACTTCTTCAAGGGTAGCAAATCGAGAGCAAATTGACGGAATCAAAGATCTATTTCCGACGGACAGCCCCTTCGCAGGCTTCTCCTCAAGTATCCAAAGAAAGCTGGATCCAAGAATGAAAGTGATGTCTTCTCATATTGTTACGATAGCGCAATTCACAACTGAGATTCAGATAAATTTCCAGAAAGAAACACCAAAATTAAAAACAGACAAACAGAATATTTATATTTGATAAGGTACAGATTTACACTTTTCACCGTCAATTTTAAGAGCTGGACAGCCCAGTAAAAACCACGAAGAGTATTTGTGGTTCGAATGCCTCCTGATAAAATTCCCAAAATTCTAAAGATAAGTACATGACATACTTATAAAAGGATAATAATTATGCCGAGAATAGCACCTAATCCCACCAAGAAGTTCAGGCTGTGGTTTAACTTCTCGGCTGCACTTGTAAATAGCCAAATGGTTTGCCTCCTGCAAGTTGGGATTTTAAAAAGTTGTTGTTCGGTTCTGCTTCAATGATTAAGTTTCATTGGCCCTGACAAGCTCCTATGGGAAGTGGTCAATTTAGTAAGTATGTATGTCTTTTAAAAGTGTCTGCCTTTTTTTCAGGGGTTCTTCATTTTTGTCATGCACGTTCTACGAAGCGGAGATGTCAAAGCAGCCTACTATAGAAAGAAGCAAAAATGGGAAGCGACAAAGAACAGCAACTTTCCCAGCTCACGCTCGGTTGCAGATGCCTGTCGTGAAATATCTGAGACCAATGGCTTGAGTACTACTCAAGCAAACAAATCAAGTGTGGACCCACTTTTTAGAAGACACCAGGTTTCCCCAGTTAACACTGCTACGAGACAAACATGTCTTACATCCATCGCTTCCTAACTCAGTGAAAAATGCTCAGAAACGTTTGGCAATAGGAACTAAACGACTGAACGATGTCAAGCCAAACAACATGGATAAAATTTAAAGCCAGGAGCTCCTCCATAATGGCATTTTTTGCCAACATTAGCAGAGCAAGATAAAATAAGCAATAGATATAGCTATGTAGGGGAAAACGTCGACCAGCCACTATAATACCGATATTAGAAGAAGGCTTGTTCATATTGCATAGTCATTCTACAAGTGCAGACAATTAAGGATGCAGTCGGGTTTAGTTAAGTTTTAACTCATGTCTTTTCGCGTAAGAATTATGGACGTTTCTAAGGCAATTGATATTCAACGTCATAACAGAAAGCAGTTCTACTGCCCGGGGGGGGGGGGTACCCCCCGGGTTATACTGTAGCCGCGTGAAGAAGCGCATCTAGTTACATTGCCAAAAGTCAAATCCGAGACCAAAGCTTTTCAATCAGCGTCATCTATAAATTTTTAATAACAACTCAGATGATTCTAAACCTCAGTCGTGTGTTTTATGCATTTCTGTCGAAGAAGCGCCGACGCGTCGTGGTTTCTCGATGGTTTCAGATCACGGTGGTTCAAGAAAGAGTAACCAGCTATTGCCGAGTTATCGAACTGGTAATATTTCGATTGTTAAAAACGAAGAAAAGAGAAATATCAAATTAAGGAAAAGGCTGGGGTGGACAGTAAAGAAACACATAATTAACAATAGAAGCGTGGACAATGTCATTTCCAAATATGCTAACAGTTATAAAGAAAAATAACAGTGTGGTTATCATAGAAAACTGCGCCTCACAATAAAGAGCTATTGTTAATTCACTATAGGGCTCTACCACTTTTTACGAAGAGTAACAAATACATATCATATATCATTACATTTATACTCGTCTAATTTGTTTTCGCTTTCGAAAGACAATGAAACCTTTGAACTTTCCAAACATTTGGAAAACCGCTAAATTTCTACCATAATGCTTTTACTGTTGTCCTTTTGTGAAGGTAAAGTGAATTCTAAGTGGGCTGAAACCATACCGTTGCCATAACAGATGTCGCACTTAAAATTTCACGTTACGTCATCACCGCCATTTTTGTGGACGAAACCAAAAGATCTCTCATTAGCTCCTTTCAGTGTTCGTCCACCAGCAATTGTACATTACATCATTGTTATCTGCGTCTCTAGAGATTGGTTGCAAAAGTCAGAAGCACCGTCAAGCTGGTTGGATTCTATACCACAAAAAAAAAACCGCACTTTAATGGCAAGCGACAATTAAGAAGCGGTCTGTTGTCGTATTTAAATTAAGGACTAAACGATATGGAAATTTCAAACTATTTTAATTTACACATTGGCTTCATTTTCCAACAAGATAGAGGTTGATGCAAAATTACTCGCTAATGCCGGGAATTCAAGCTATGAATGAGAATTAATGTCCTAACTTAAAGTATATCTGGCTCAAGACAAAAATGACCACAATTTGATAAATTGGCCACACTGCCATATGCAACATTGCCTAAAGAGTTTCCAGCACCTGCCGAGGTTTTCTTCGTTCAGCAGCAATAAAAAGGGGCTAAGATTGAACAAAAGATGTTCAGTGGCCAGATACAAAAATAACCAAACATAAAGAAACATTGACAAGCAAATTCTTCATCTCAAGTGACTCATATACACCAAGCAAACAAAACAAGTTACATTTCCGTAATTAACTACATCAACCAACCATCGTCTTTGAATTGGTTGGAAACTGGTTCCTGCTTCAGAAACATGATTGAAAAGTCAGTATTTATCACAACCTGTCTGGGTTGACCAATCAGCCATTGCCGCTACATTTATGCTATGTCACTAATCAAGAGTTCCTCGTTCGACAGGTGACACGAAACGCACGCCCGTTTCAAACAACTCAAGACGAGTCAACAAAAACTGTCGACGCTCTGAAGAAAAAATATACTATCGAAACCAGACCCTTGAGCTTTCGAACCACTGAAGGTTCGAAAGTTCGATCATAGCTCACACTAGAAAAACGTTAGTCAGGGTGATCCCTGAAATGTTTTCATCGTGATATTACCACTGCATGGTTTGAAGTCATGACGATTCTCCGCAACAATCGCTTGGCAAGCTACTGTTTCTTAGTCGTAGTTCTTCTGGTTGGTGAGTATGAATGCCAAGGTGCAACTAGTCGGTATTATAGTTTGCTGTGCACCTCGAAACAATTCCCGTCTTCATTTCAACGTCAAGCACCCTGCGAACAGTCTATAACTCACAGAGGAGATAAATGGAAGCACTTCTTGCTGGGGATAATTAACAAATAAAAAAGCCTGGCCTGCGATCTGTTCTGTTGTAAAAAAAAAAAGGAAGCGGATAGAGCACGAAAGAGGTGTGCATGTAAGGGACAGTCTACGTGTACTCTTGAATGTACTTCTTGAATGGTCTACCCGCCTTTAAGTGCTTTACAAAAGAACAGATCACCTGCAGGCTTCTTTATTTGTTTTAAAACATTTTTGTTTTAAATTTCATCACGTATTCGGCTAAAACTTTAGGAAAACTATATTTTTCAAATCCTCTCATAAAGCACGCGGTTTTGATCATTCTGAGCGCGCGATATATCCCAACTTTATTATAAAGCATATATAGATGGAGAAGACATAAAAAAGCAATTAAGATTCGTTGATGGCTTCCAAGGGAAATAAGGAATACCTTCCACCTTTTTGTGGGTCCGCTTTTTAGAAGATCACAAATGACTTTTGTAACGTGTCAAAAGCATAAAAGGACAAAATGTAGCACATAAGTGGTAGGTGTTTTACTTGTGTTTTCTTAATACCATATCTTAAAATCAGTGGTTTATTCATGGCGGCCTTAAGCCGGTGATACACGGTTGGCCATTTCTTGATCAACAATGTTGCAGCTGTTGTTCAACAAATGTTGAATAGCGTGCCATGTTATTTTGAATGTTGAAATATGCCATTCATCACGTTGAGCGTTGGTGAACGATGTTGAACGAAAATAGAGACCAGCTCTATTCCGTTCAACATGTCTCTGCAACAGTGTCCAAGACAACTTGGGCGAGAAATATTGGAAGATGTTGAACCCTGTGTCAACGGCTTTACGATTTACGACGGCAACATAAAAGAGAATACAACTAATACCACTAAGCAATCGCTTTCGATTAGGAAAATTGTGCAGAACTCTACAGCCACAGTTGAAGATGTATTTCGAATGTGCCTCTCAAGTGTTGAATTAAAAGGAGGACCCCCTACCGTAGTAACTTTAACTGGCTCCAATCGCAAAACCACATACCTTACCAAATCAATGCCTGATTAGTTTGATTAGCTCATAGAAAGTTGATCGAAGTGGAACAACTACGAAAACGCTCCTAAACGTTCAGTTTGGGATTTAAAATGACGTATTCGTCAAACCAGTTTCAACACTTAAAAAAGAAACCGTTACGTTGTTATTAGAAGGATTGACACTACCACACTTTGTCACTTAACAGCAATGTTATGGAACCATATCAAACACCTGTTATTGCGGAAAAAGATTCGGTCATTTTTGTGACATAAAAAGTTACCTTGGCAACAGGAAAGCCCTGCAAAAACACCCCATATTTTGGCTTCAGCTGCTGATATCTCAAAAACCAACTCGGTGACTCCCATTTTTTATTCCTAAAATGTAATTAGCATGCCATAATGAAACTTTATGTAAAGTTTTAAAAATTCTGTGAAGCGGATTCAGAGCAACCTTAAATAACTCAAAATCTAAGGTAGCTATGAATCCTCTCCACAGCAATTTTTAAAAACTGGGGTCACCGAGTTCGTTTTTCAGATATGAGCAACTAAAGCCAAAATATAGGGTGCTTTTTCAAGGCTTTCCTGTTGCCATAGTAACTTGTTAGGTCACAAAAATTACCGCATCTCGTTCAGCAATACTTGATGTTTCACATGGTATCATAACATTGCTGTTAAGTGATCTTTGACCAGTGAGGAGGGTGAGTGGACACCCAGCAGCATTAAAAACAAGAGCTGTCAAAGGGCGGAAGAGCTCATATGAGCCAACGCACATCCACCAAATCGCTGAAGAGTTGCGCCCTCAGATCGGTTTCATAGCCATCGACAAGATGAGAAAAAAACAACAACAACAAAAAAACAAGATTTTACGAGATAAAGTGTTGTAGTATCAATCCTTGTAATAACAAGGTCTCTTGAAAGTGTTGAAACTGGTTTGAGTCACCTTAAATACAGTTGTTTTAAAATTACAAGAGACAAAAACAACAGTTTTGTTTCATCTTGTGCGGGGAACTGAGCTAAGAGAAATAGTGTTCCTTACAAAAATTCAAGAACATTAATAGTGTCTTGAAAATAGACGTTCCAAGTTGCAAGCAACATGGCAAACGTTTTCAAAGTGTTTTTCGTTGCCTGGAGCAAATATCAACAAGTCAACCAAAGTGGTAAACTGAAAAGAAGTGGAAATCACTGATATTCACGGACAGATTAAGCATCGCATTTACACGAAACGACAAACGCGAAAGAGTGGGCTGCTGCTTGTCATAAAGACACGAAAATAATGTTATTCTGACTCAACTTTCTCCTTTGCAAAGTTACTTAATACTTGCTTGCTGCCGGTGGATAGCGCTATCCACCGGGTAAATCACTATCCACTGCATAACGCAATTGGTTCGGCTATGACTCATCCACTGGATAATGATTTTTCCTTCGGATAGCGCTATCCATGGTTTGAACAACTGGGGCCTGGAACTAACAAAGGTGAAAACAGCGACATCGTCATCATTATCAACAACCACATCCGCCATTACATCATAGTCATCATCACCAACAATTTCATCAGAACGGTAGTCATCGTTACCGTTGTCGTCATCACCACCATCGCTATCATCATCGTCATCGTCATCGTCATCGTTATCGTCATCATCATCATCATCGTAGTCGTCATCATCATCATCATCATCGCTATCGTCATCGTAGTAGTCGCCGTCATCATCATCATAGTCGCAGACCGATTCTTCGTCTTCATGGTCAGTCCCCGTCGTCCCTTTCCAATCGATGTCACCATTCTTGTCGTTACAATCACCGTTTCTGACTTTATTTCATGTTTAAGATGCTCTTTGCTTCTTTTCATCAGATCCGCAACCGAGTGACTCTACAGCATACCAACCAAGTGACGAGAAAGAGAAAGGTAATAAGCTATCAGGGAAGTGCGAGCCTCCCACACGATTGGCAAGGATCAGTCATAAATATCTCGTCACTGAAGTCTGCAACACACTAAATAATGGTGGTCACATAGGAAACCAATTCTGGACTGCGCTAAGGTGACGTTTATATTCCTCATTTACATTTACAGACGAGCAACAAAAAATTGACTGGGATTCTGCTAAAGGTGAAATGCACAGTATGACCAAGTATCAACGACTCCGCTGTAAAGTTTGTAAACTAACTTTGAAAAAGTTGTCACAGTCAATGAAATCACAGCCGGTGACCGGCCGATGATATCATGTTTCGGTTAAGAAATCAATTGCACTAATTATTTGACGGTGACGAAATTCCAAATTTTCTATGTTTAGGTTGAAAAATGGTAAGTTCTACTGGAAGAAAAATTCGACCGTCCTTGCAGTGGTTGATGAATACATTGATGGCTTAAAGAAAGACAAAGGAAATAAGGAATACTGCTTTTATATTGACAAGACTAATAAGGAAATGGTTCCCGAAAAATGTGGCAAAGAACATTATTACATCTGCGAACAAGGTAAGTCGGCATTGAGAAATGGAACGTAAAGTAAGTAGTGATTTGGCTGAAGGACCAAAAAAGAAATTAAAGTGCACCTAAACTCAACTATTTTTCGCCTACAATATTGATCTCCAGACCGAAAGCAAACATGTTTAACGATTCTTAGCTCAAAATTTCGCTTTTTATCTGCCTGGCAAGACGGGCAAAGTTATTAGTAATTTGGACCCATGACCGTGATGGGAGAGGCATGGGTCTATTCTCGATTTTTACGTCACAAACTCAGTTTTGCAATGCATAATTTCTTTGAAAGTTGGAATGCAAAGCAGTTTGTGACGTCAAATCGAGAGTAGACCCATGCCTCTCACATCAAGGTCGTGGGTCCAAATTACTGCTACAGTCCCAGACATAATTGTTGGGACACTTCTGCCTCTTCCTTCCCTCTCAATGTTGGTGTGAAAGATTTGGTGACTGAACTGCGATAAACAACATTGAGAGGGGCAGGGAACGCACGAGGAGGGAACAGAAGATGTTGACATGAAGTGTCCCAACTATTTATGTCTGAGACTGTAGTTCTGCCAAGTTTACGTGGCTTGCACGGCACGGAAAAAGCGACATTCCGGGTAAAAAAGGTGACATATGTCAGGCTTTTCGTTTGAGGCGGGAGGCCGGACATTTTGTCCGGTTGTTTACCATTTCACGTCCGGTACTTTGACGCTATAAATCAGTTTGAAGATTTGTGGGCTTCTTCTTTCTTTTTTATGGACTTGGGTATCTCAGGAAGGCATGGGCTGAAGAAACACAAGACAATCGCCCAATAGCTCCTTGAAACTACCAAGAAGTCACATCGCCTTATTTTGCTTACTAAATGGAATAATCGATCTGATGGCATTTTGTTCACGCCATAAGTTATTTGGATTTTTGTTCTGAACCTACTTAAATCAATACAGGAAAAAGACCGTTATGTTTCAAAGAAATGAAGAAATAAAGGAAGGGAGGTGTTTACAACAAAACGGATCGTGGCAAATCTAAAGGAGCTGAAGATTCGCACACTGCCACGACAGAAAACAGAGAAAACCTTCATAAAACAGACACTGACTTCCAAAACCATTTTCCAAAATTGTACTCCCAGGTGCTAATGCCGAATGGGAAAATCTCTTGCATATTAAAATAGAATTCGACCCACAACTAATCACCATCTTCTTGCCCGAAAAATAACCCATACCAAACAAGCCAAACATCGCTACTGAACGTAGCGTTTAGGAAATTAGAATAAGGGGTCGAAAGATTTCAACTCTGAGCAGACTATCTCGTCCCTTTCTCACATGATAACAGCCCAAAATTTCCCTTCTGCCTTAGATACATCCACCATGATTAACACAGTTTTTGAGTCTCCAATGACGAGGACTTTGGGAAAATCAACGTCCACAAGAAGTTCTAGATTAATCGTAATAAACGACGTGCAAATGACAACAACATTGCCAGACCCAAGAAAGAAGACAACAACAACAACATCATCATCTTTTTACTCTTCTTTACCACAATCTTCGCCAAGATTCTTTTCAATGTCAACATCGGAAGT
>OX421453.1:40710925-40730925 GCA_949126865.1 Montipora capitata | reverse complement strand
TGTGATTGGTCAAAGTAATTACTTTGGTAAAGAGCCTTTTCACTAACGTGACCAGCAGCAATTCTCGGAGGATTAGTTTGATACACCATCATGGCCGCCACTTCTTTGTTTTGGAACACCAACATCGCCGCCGTGACGTCATGTGAACAAGCTTTATTGTTTTACGACATTCAATTGAAAACCGCTTTAATCCATCATAAGGAAAAACAAAAATGTTTCATTTATGTATCACATTTCGTTCGATTTTCTTCGTTAAAATGTCTTGAATTACAAAAACAACCTGTGAACATGGACGCCCTTTATGGTGAGGTTTCATAATTAGCCACAAACCCTTTTTGTGTTGGTTCTATATCCGATTTACAAACTCCGAGATTTTGGAAATGTGATACAACACTACCACAAGGCACTCGTCTTGTAACGATCATTTATCAATCTACGCAGTGGAAGCCCAAAGAGAGACTTTTTTCCCATCCGAGAAAGGCATGACTTTCTGTGAATCACATTATAACTATACTCAAGCTTTGAGCTTCTTACAGACACTACAAAGACTGAGTGTGTAATAATGCAGGAAGCAAGGAATTGCTACTATGCAAAAAAAACACGTTTCAGGTTCTCTAGATGAAAGTCTTTTTCATATCGCAGGTCTAAACTGAGCGGGGCTTGGTCAAACAAAGGGTGCTCATTGATGGAAAATTTTGGCAGGCAAATCCTTTGCTCTTGTAATCATCTAACTAACTTTGCTGTTTTGATGGAAGTCACGGAAAGTAAGGTTGGTGTCTGAGAATTGTGCATAATGTCTCCACTTGAAAACACTATTTTAAATCTTAAAGTCGTACACGCGTTAAAACATTTTCATGGTAGATGGAAGTGCTTTGAATATCCATGTATAACGTTATCAAGATAATCAGGACATCACTCCTTCAAAACCCTATACATCAGTCATAACATGTATCTTAATTGCGTTCGATTGAAGGAGAACACGTCCTAATTTTGTTCAGCTTGGGTGATTGTGTGGTCTTGCCAAAAGGAATCGAGATTTTGCTCTGTAAAGGACACCAAAATAGCCGCCCCGAAGATTCTTTTGTTGTTTGCAAGGGCACCCTCGCGTGGATTCTCGCACGTGTGTTGATCTCGATCTGATGACAGTCTCTTTTTGTCACATGCTTAGTTTTCTAGCTTGGAACCCTACGGAAACACAGGCTAAGCGACTGTCGAACGCACTACAATAATCCGAGATTGCCACAAGTCATTTAGCTATAAACATATCAGTATAGCGAGCAAAAACAGACGATGAAATCCAGATCTTTTCTCTCTCCTAGGAAATTTCATCAGGACACAGAAAAGCACTAGAAACGATTACTTATATAGGTTGCGCATTGTCACTTGCTGGAGAATTGATGACGATAATAGCTTATTGTATCATCACGTAAGTTGGCGATTTTGTTTTGACGACAACCCCGGACTAGAGCTCGTTGTTTACACTGACAAAGTACTTGACCAGTCACCTTCCAACCCAACAATTAACAAGGCAACGACTGTATACACCTTGGTGAGATGAGCACAAATAATCTGTGACCCACATGACAGCTTAGCACACGAGACTAAGTTTTCGTAAGAACCCGCACTACTATGACACTTCACGGCCAATAACATCATGATTTACTTGACAGACAGCCAGTAACATCACTATTCTGTTGAGCAATCAGCTGACACACCAGAGTATTTATACGATCGACCGTTAATGGATTGTCAGATTTTGAGATTGAAGGTCAGCGTCAACCAATCACTCTTTACAGTCTTCACAGACAATAACACCATGTTTCATGTTTCAGACAACCAATTAGCCAGTATCAAAAATACCATAATACCCTTTGTTTGTCCCTCCAAAATTTTGCATAAGCATTGTTTCCAGTTTCTCTTTGGACCATTGTAAGTCCCAAGTGAAAATAAAAACAATACTTATGCAAATTTTTGGAGGGACAAGCAAGGAATATTATGGTATTTATGATACTGGCTAATACCACCACGTTTCTGCTTTGTAATAAGCTCAGAGGGCAAACTGTTTTTACGATCTAATGAGAACGCCCCGGTTGATGAAACGCGAGTCACCTGGAACAGCATTACCTATTGCTCCTTACCTGAGGAATTTATCCTCATGTTCTTCATTAACTTTGCCTTTTTTTTCTCTTTTCAGGAAGCAAGAAGCAGCCCAAATTCGCCTTAACCTCGTCACTGCCTTGGCTGTCGCACAAATTGCTTTCCTTTCTGGAATTAATGCAACAGAAGAAATGGTCAGCCATAAAGAAACTCTTCCTCTTTCTTTAATATTTCATTCCCTTGTTTTCTTTCTCCTCTTTGTCCCTCATTCACTGAATTCACCACGCATTTTTATCGCAGTCAAGTGAGCAACTAAAGAGGTTACACATCCAGCTGAAATTAGTTGAACCAAACTTGAACGGACCGGAATCAAACACGGGAATCGCCGGAAGCCATGATGGAGCAGCACACCGATTTAACAGATCAGTTCTAATTTACCCGCTTTACTGGAGATAATTGTTTCAGTTACTGGAGAGGAACCCCTTTCTGTGAGGAGAATTCTAATACAGCATTATAGTCACGGCACAAGGGTTGCTTGTCTACTGATGATTCTTCCTTCAAACAACTTGAAATTAACTGAACTAAGCTTGAACGGACGGGACTCAAATCCATGATCACGTGGTCGAGCCGCACACTTTAGCAGGATCAGAGTTCGAGCCATGTTGCAGATGGTTGATGGCCCCGTAAGAAATAGATAGAGATTGAACATATCTAAGAGGATTAGCCCACAATACCCTCCGGGCACATTTCTCTCCCCTACAATTCATGCCCTTCAACTCTTTTCTTGCGACGCACCACTTTCTCCTGTTATTCGTTTTGCTACTCGTCTCTAAAAATAAAGTACATCCAACATCGTACTTTCGGTTTCCATGACCCAGCCTCAACTATTTCCACCGTTCATCGAAGCGCAACAATCACGAGCATCACTAATTTTTTTTCCTCACAGGTTGTGTGCGTCTTTGTAGCAGCAGTAATCCATTACTTTTACCTCGCTGGATTTGCTTGGATGTTATTTGAAGGCGTCTATTTATACTTGTTGATTTGCAAAGTATTTAACACCCTTATACGGATGTGGCTCTTCTATGCAGTTGCCTGGGGTAGGTTAAACACAAATGGTGTTGTAGGAGTAAAACTGATCGACTAATCTTCTGATTCCAACAAATATAAAGGTCTGCAACTTCAAGGTCCACTCAAATTGTAGTTCAGAATGATACCTTCGCATATATCAGGTATATTTGAATCGCAAGCAAGCAATGATTCATGAATGCAATGACACCCACTCGGGTAAGTCAAAATGTTAGCGCACATTAACCGACTCCAACAGAAACCCTTCCCGAATCTACCGTATAAGAAAGGCAAGAAACTGCTGTGCAAAACTTAGAATACTTTTCCACAGTTGTTTTACAAGATATCAAGTAGTGACTGTAGCGCAGTGCGAATTTTTACTATGGACTTCAGTAAGGCCTTCGATTTTGTGAGCCATACTATTTTGTCTGCCACACTGAAACAGCTACCCCTAAATCCGTACATTATCAATTCGTATCAGAGTTTCCCCTATGCAAGACAACAACGTCTTGTTAGCTATAATTTTTTAGGACATTGGAAATCTGTCAATAGAGGAACCACACAAAGTAGTGTAAGCGCACCGTATCTTTTAAATATATTTTTGAATGACTTGTAGATTTTCTTTAATGGTTGCCCTGTTCTTTTTAAATATGCCGATGATTCCACTATAGTTTCGCCTATCACTAGGAACTGCCACCCTTCTGCCGACTTAGTAGGACAGTTGTTAACCTGGTGTAAAGACAATAAAATGGTCTGCAACCCTCCTAAATGTAAAGAGCTGGTTGTTAGAAAGAAAAATCACAATGTACTCTACTCTCCAATTAACAACATTCCTCAATGTCATAGCATCGTTTTACTAGGAGTAACTCTACAGAGTGACGGGAAATTTAATGAGCATGTAAGAACCAAGCTTGTCAAAGCAAACAAGTGTTTACATGTCCTACGATCACTAAGAAAGGAACACTACTCTCAGGCAGATAGACGGTTATACACATTTTTTTAGACCGATGCCATAAACGCCGCTTCATTTCATTTCCAGTTTTTATCAAGAACCTTTTAAATAAACAAGACCGAAACATTTTAAAGAAATTAATATCAATGGATTGCCACCAACTGAAAGATATCATTCCTGTCCAGAAGACTTGTGTACATAATCTTAGGAAAAAAGGCTGCGGGGCACGAAAATTAATACAGAGCGTTTTATGAACACCTTTGTAAATAGGTTGATTTTTAAGTTCATTTATTGTAATGACATACTTTGTTAATATTTATAAAAATGTAGATATTTTTATCATAGTTTTATTATTGTAACATAAGATTTGATTTTTAGGAGGCCTTACACATAGCTTGGGAAAAACCCTCATTAAACAAGCAAGTTAACCATGTCAATTTAACACTTTCATTGTAATTTTCCTCGTCCTATACCCATTGTCTTCTCATCATTGTATTTTCTATTACCTCACATTCACGTTGTTATTTAATCAGTACTCATGCATTTTATTAGCTATCTTTATATAACACCGACTAGCGGTTCACTTGTATTCACAACTGAAGATGGATGTCGATCATCCGAAACATGTTTTGTAAATTTAAAATTATGTGTTTCTATTTGAATATTATTTGAATATCATCATTATTATTATTATTATTATTATTATTATTATTATTATTATTATTATTATTATTATTATTATTATTATTATTATTATTATTATTATTATTATTATTATATCACGCTTGCAAATCTACAAAAGCTTTCGATAAAGGTTATTCCTTAAAGGAACGATTTAAAGCTTTTACAAGGGACTAGTTCGTAGTAACGAAGGACGGGAAATTTCATTAAATTAATTTGTTTGTTCATCGATTATTTATATTATCAATTTTAACATCTATAAACCTTCACCAAAGGTCTCCCCGGTGTTATTGTGGTGCTGGCAGTTGTGCTCGCCTCGTTGCAAGATGCTGGTGTTCGCAACTATGTTGACGGGGAGTTGTAAGTACATTCTTAAACTTCACAATTTAGCGGAGAAACCTTGACTATTGTACAAACCTTGATCTTCTTCTTCTTCTCATTGTAGCTGCTGGGTTTCTCGTAAAAATAACCTTATTTGGACTTTTGTGACACCTGTCATCGCTGTGTGTCTGGTAAGAATTCTCTATCTTCCTTTTCATCCCAAATTTCTTTGTGTGTGCATTCACGGTTAGACTATTTCGTAATTGCTACGCACGAAATGTTCTATTTTTCCTGTTCGTTTGCGACTGATTCGGTTTCGCCGAAAATAGGGACCTTTAGATTCTAGGACGAGGACAAGAACGAGTACGAGTTTTGACTGGTAGTTTTTAGCGAAAGTAAATAGAAAATTTATAACCCGTACGATTAACCTTACTCTTTGTTAGCAGAATAGGTTGCTCAGTTATTCTTATTGCTATTACCTGGGCCTTTTTGCTGATCAAAAAATGCCAAAACTGCTACCCTGTTGTTGACTTGTTTTGACACGACGACACTTTTGCAAAACCTCGTACCAAAATGACGACGGCATCACGTTTTTCCCGCCAAAATGACCTGTGCTCACTCACTGTTGTCTTATGAGAAAATCTCGTACTCGTAGCCGTTCTCGTCCTACAATCTAAAGCTCTCTAATATGTTCCCAAGGGAGAAATAAACGGAATGAATACAATACAGATGAATCTGAATGCAATAAATTAGCTAAATACGCGTTGTTCCGGAATTATCTCGAAGGGAAACATCAAACTCCTTTTCCAGTCTCATCCGCCTATCCTGAGCGCAGTCATGTCAAGACAACTCCGACTGTTTGTTACCGGGGCAGCTGGGTCACATGAGCCATTACGTTTTCGATAAACATATTCCTTTGGAAAACCTCATTCCAATTATTTGTTAATCCTAAACCGAATTAGGAACAAAGTCTGAAATAGTCCAAGAAAAACCAGAACCTTTTTTAAACGACCGAAATTCTTAAGGAAACGTACTTTTTAAGACATATTGAAAAAGACATCCAATATTTTCTTTGTCAAGAAAGAAGGATGCAGACCAGCGCTTAAACCAACTCGGTTTTATATAAAAATATAGCCAATGGGGCAATATCCTTCAACATTTGTTGCCTGTTAACACAACAACATGTCGAAAGACGTGTTCAAACAGAAAGCTGTCAGAACATTTTAGCAAACGAATGAATGCCAGATCACAGAAAGGGTAATAACTAAAAAACTCGAGGAAGAAAATTATGAACACTTAGGACGAGTGGGTTTCAACAGTACCCCTGCAACCATAAAATAACTACTTAAGACTTTTAGCCGTTTTGGCATACGCAAGACGCTCGTCACATTACTTTTATTCATGCTAACGAATTATTTATGGCAGTGTCGCAATGCTTTACTGCCTACTATCCTATCCCACCTGCTGTACATATTTACGAAATATATTTCTTGACTTTATTAAAGTAAAAACATGTTCTCTGGTTAAAAAAGATTAAAAACATAAGCTTTCGGCTGTCAGTCGATAGCCTTTAACGAGTGCAAAGGCTAGCGCCCGAACGGAAATATATACCAAAAGGGGTGCGAAAATTTAAAAGAAAAAAAATAGAATACAAAAAGAAGTGTGAAAAAAGCTAAGAGATAAAAATGCAAATGCAGTCGAATTACAATAAAATAGAGTATTGTCTAGGCAACGGTTTTGAGTTATTTTCCACGTCGACAGCTTTAGCTGTGTGCCAACATTCTAATGTTTTTTGAACGTGGTAATTACCTTTGTCAATAACACAAGCATTATCGAAGTCAATGGAATGATTGCTTTGCCACACATGGTTGGCAACATTTGAGCCCTTTCTACAGTTCTTCAAGTTTCGTGTTCGTCTTATCCTGGTTACAGCTCTATTTTTACTTTTAAAATATTGTCAACTCGAGTGGGGCATCAATTCGAACTTTAAATCGCAAAGAGCCATGCAGAGGGACAAATAGTTTCACATGTTGATAGTATACACCATGGCCTCTCAGTTGATTGCCATAAAACATAAAACACCAGATTGCAGAAGAAAGAAGAAAATCTATAGGTCCCCGTTCTTCTCGAACACAATTATTTTAACCAGTAGTGTAGCAGCTGATCCAAACATTACTCGCCATTGGTTCGCAACCCTTGCAGGAAACGATATGTCATTCCAGGGGCACCCAACGTCAATTTTCGGAAAATATCTGTTCGGAAGACGATTTGAGATCTAGAATTTACGGAATATTTGTTGTAAAATTTCTTGCTTGCCTGCATGTCCTAGGATTTTCGAACATCTAAAAAATGGTATAATTGCCCATTTTAAACGGATTTTTACCCTAAAAAGGTCACCTAGAATTTTCGGGAGCCTTCTTTCTGGCTGAAATTTTCCAAAAAGGAGAGTTTTGATCTCTATAATTTTCGGATTACTAGACATTCAGCTGGGAAATCCGAACAGATGAAAAATTTTTAGGGGATAAAAATATGCCTATATCTACCGTTTAAATACTAAAATACGTTTAACAATGCTATGTTTAAGTAGTTTTGAACTGTATTCTCGTTGGGTGCCCCTGTCATTCTTTCTATTGTTTTAGCTATTGTTTGGGGTCAGGGTTGCGAACCAATGGCGAGTAATCTTTGGATCAGCTGCTACATCACCCATTTTAACATTCAAATTGGTAGGATACAGTCAATTATGGTTCAACAAATGCTGGCGGGGAAGTGCTTCCAGTGTTACTTCCAAACCTAGAACACTGTGCTTATGTCGAAATATTTCAGGCCTGTCAGCGATTTCAGTGAGTACCGACAGCCAATGAAAAGCATCGGCTTCTGCAAAAGAGAATTTGGCTACTAAATTGAAGTAATTTAAGGCAGCTTCTTTCAAACCTAAGATTAAAATTCATTTTGACGATAACAACATCAAGTCGCCTAAACGTGATCATCAATTTTGTTTTTGAAATGTAGCGTTTAGAGGCGTCATGTAAAAAATAGGCACGCATTGCG
Organism: Montipora capitata; assembly: GCA_949126865.1. Classification (NCBI taxonomy): domain Eukaryota; kingdom Metazoa; phylum Cnidaria; class Anthozoa; order Scleractinia; family Acroporidae; genus Montipora; species Montipora capitata. The sequence goes on along the minus strand of OX421453.1, from coordinate 40,722,761 downwards.
TACATTTGGGTAGTGCAGTAGGCTGGTACTGTATAGTAATTACTTTTGCAAAATTAATTTTCTTTTACTGTTTATTATGTTATCCCTTTTTTGTGTGTCGTTTTTGCGTTCCGATTAAAAACAGTTTGATGTTTTCACTTAAGTAAGCTCTATCGGATAGCCTGGTTGGTACCTGGATTGGAGACGACTGGGAAATCTTCGTGATGAAGATATCTCATCTTGTTTTACTTGCTTTCTTTTTTGTATTTGGTTGCTAAGGGCTTTTCTGTAATCTTTTCACGTTTTTGATGAACGGCGATGGAGTCCCCAAACAGTGCAGATACTAAGGACAAGCACAAAGCCTGTGAGGCGTGACGATTTATATTTTGTCCAATCGCGTTAGCAGTTACATAACCAATTATGTATAAATTGAGGCAATAGTGTCCAATAAAGTTAAGCCCTTTCGGGTGGAGTTAGTACTAGGATGGGAGACCACCGCAAATTCCCCCCGATGAAGACATGCAATTATTATTGTCGTTGTTGTTTTTGTTTTTTTTTACTTGATTTCTTTTTTTATTTTGTTAAAGGTTTTTCCAATCTTCTTTTAACGTTACTAAACGCTATTTTAGGTATATTCGTTTAATTTTGTTAATTATGAGCTCTAAACGTCAAATTGGCAGAGCAAGAGTCTTTCATTTGCAAAATTACGGCCACATAACAACTGAGAATGATTTTCCAGCTGTGTAAATGACATTTCTATATAGACTGATATAAATTTGAAAAAAGGTGGGCCGACATTTTTCAAATTTACCCAAATTCAATCCATTTCAATCCTCTCCAGTTTTGTCCATCCATGTCCCTTCTTGGCCTCCCTGTGTTTTGTTAGAGTTCTTCTATAGTTTTGAACAGTTATTTTGATATTTTAGTTAATTCTATGACCATTCGATCAGTGCTGAAATTGCCTAAAATTGCGTGACCTAGCCCCTTTAATGAATGGTTTCTAGTCCCTAAATCGTGCGGTTACCAAGCGGGTGTTGACTCACAAAGTTCACAGGCTCTAGGCTGAATTTTTTTCTTTCACGATTAAATTTGTTGGTCAATCGCATTACCAGGAGCCCATGAGTTGGAGCCAGCAACTCCCATGTAAAAGTGTCACGGCGTTTTCACGAACCGAGTTATTTTTAAATCAAATTTCCCGCGAATTCAGACCAATCATATGCGTCCATACTTAATCAGCAACCTGACCGGAAGTTTGTGTTAGCACCAAAGCGAAACCATAATGGCGGATAGCAGTGAGGATGAATCGTGTCAGGGATTACTCCGATAATTTAAGTAAGAGAGGATGAGGTGGAAATCGAACAAGGAAGTGCGGTTTCTCGTCCTTTGCCTGGAAAAAGAAAGAGCAGTCAACCTCGATCTTCAACCAAATCATCCAAACAGAAAAAGAGCCCCGCTGGAAATTCTACTCTTTCTGATAATCAGATCGATGACCAGACGTCTTGGATATTTTCTATTGAACAGGCAGCTGAAGTCGAATCAAAGATTCGTTAATACCTAATTCAGAACCCACGCATAAGTGCATTCCCATAGAAGCAACGCTTTGTAAAGCACATGCTAAGCGAGCCATGCACAGAAAGGAAATTTTCAGATACTGATTGTGGGATTTTGTCGGAAGTTTTGAATGCATACAACAGAACGTTCCTACGTACCCGACAAAAAGAACAGGAAAGCTGCATTTTCGGTTGCCTGGATGAAACTACTTGGAAATTTTATTCACGGAAAATCATCCCAGGAACGCTTAATCGTCGAACGATTCTTGGTTGGACAACGGTTCGAGGACGAATTGGTTCACGCGGTTCTAAGTGTACATCACGAAATGGTTTATACGAAGGTGCATTCACATATACAATCAAGAAAGTCGCCTACTGGTACATCGGAGACATTTGCATCGAGACTCAGCCCAGATTGGCCGGGTAATCTAACAGAGCGACAGCTCCAAACAAAAGATCCCCGATAATTTAAATAAATTAAAATACAACAAATACAAGTACTGTCTATCGGTATTGCGGAGCAGCTCTCCACAGAATGATAAGGCTTTGAGCAGAGACATTGCAACAGAAGAAAGGCTGTGCTAAGGTTGCTGGTGAAAAAAAAGGCGACGATGGAACTCGAGCTTGCGACATTACAAGAGCTTACGATGAAAGATCAGTCTAAAATATCGTCTAGCTTACTAAACGTAGACGAACGAAATTATGTTTTTCCTAGAAATGAACCCCCGGCTCATTCCTTTGACAATTATTTTGAATAAATCAGTTGTTTTGATAATACTCAATCTAATCTAAAGTGTAATTCTCCTATTAACTGACATTCACAGGTATGAACAAGACAGTGTTGAAATATCTAGCAGTGCATCATAAGTCAGGAATTAAATTAAATTGAAAGAGTTCGTGTCCGTATTATATTCCAGGCTTTCAGTTAGTGAGGCCAACCAAAACGAAATCCTTGCACTGGGTTGCGTATACTCTTTGTTGTTAAAACACATTTCATTGTTGTACAGGTCTGTATAAAGCAAGCAAGCTACTTTTGATAATACACCTGTTCGTCATTAGCATTTATTTGCATGCATATAGTGCATCATTTAGTTAATATTCTTTACTGATCAATATTGTGGCCATTTTGACAGTATTGTGTATATCAAAATAATATTGTTACCAAGAATCACATACAAAGCTGTACAGTCATACACTGTAACTTTACATCCTCACACTTTGTTTCATGTTAACTAAAATAGAAGTCATCCAAAAGTTCTTTACTGAACAATATTTTGCAGTTCTTCTGATTCAATTTGTTTATGAAAAATGCATGAAAATCATTTTTGTTTTAAACAAGTTTCTACAAAAGTACATTTTTTCTTCTTGCAGTCTCATGAGTTTCTAGAATTAGCACCTCTTTGTAAAGCTCCATTATGGATCACATTTGTTAAATAATATTGATAGTAAAAACATTGATGGATTTTATTATGCTTGCCAAACAGTTCAGTGTAGTCAACTCTCACTTACATTAACTAAAAAATAGTAACCACATCAATTTGAGTGTGATACTGTTTATAATGACACCCCATGCCATACACACTGTACTTGCAAACACAAATTATACACTATTCATTGTTACTAATATTTTAAAAAATACAACCACACTTTTGAATTTAAGGAAGGTTGTATTTTTTAAAATGTTAGTAACACTTGTGCTATCCAGACCATTTGGAAAAGTTATTCATTGTTACTAATAATGTACTGACTGCACTTGCTCATGGAAAGGAGAGTTGACTTACAGACCTGATTATCATGCAGTACTATATTGGACCCAGTTCAGAGATCCCAAGTTAAGACTAGCATTGTGATTTAGGATTTGTGAAAACTCTAAAATTGCTGTCTGGGGATTACTTTCTATAATGATCATCCCATGCCACTACCACTGCTGTTGACTTGTTGATGGGAACCATGATCATGATAGCACACAGGCCATTGCTCTTTACAAAAAAGCCCACAGACCTATCATCTGAAATGATAACACTATAATGATCAGCACTTGATGAATGGATGACTCCAGAGATGTGGTTTACTAAATCACTAAAATCATTTGCAATCCAATTAACTGATCAGCAGATTCAATACCAAAAATATATCCCCCACTGCATCGACAACATCTTCTACATCTAAATAAACAGCAGCATCACAGTACAACTCATCATAAAGTTCATTTCCATCACAGATGGCATTGGTAAATAAGTCAACCCAAACACTTGGAAGCTGGTCCCAAACTAAAGGATTAATACAAATGTATGTAGTTTTTGCTGAAAACAGTATGCCCCAAATTTCATTGCAATCAGTGTACATGCATTACTCCCTGACGTATCCTCAATAAATGATATGAAATGTTTGCAGGTAAAATAAACAAACAATGATTGGAAAACTTCTGACTCTTAACCACAATATCAAGCACATTTGAACCGCTATGTTAACTACGGTGTCCCTGTGACCCCTTTCTGATTTCTTATTTCTGTCCATCTCTTTCTGTTTTATAAGTTTAACGAGGGCAGTTTATAAGTTTAACGTAAAATTATCTTCAGCCTTAGAAACGGCATCTTCTTCTATTTGGGCTTGCCTAAGTTCGATACTCCGACGTAAGACGTTTTTTAAGGCAGAAGATGATGCGGGTGTCTCTCGTACGTAATCTTGGTTTCGGGTTGTGCGGACCTCATCCCAGTCTTCACTTGAGCTCTTACACCGCTACATTTTCACTACAAGTTCTTAACCATTTTCTATACAAGCATCACATTTTATGCACTTCTGAACGGATAAACCGTTGGGAAAAAGAACCCCAATAGAACATGTTCGGATACGAGGATCAGCACTAAATAGAATCCGAAGCATGCAGCCAGAGAGTATGAAACGTTTATACACAGAACTCTGGGAATGCTATATCTTGGGAAATTTGGAGTGGAATAGCGGACCACGACATAACAGAGCTTTATTTTAAGGAGCGACATCCAAAGAATGACCGCATTTGGCTGCCATTGTTTTTTTTCATCGGATCGATGTATCACATTACTGAGGACCGAAAGTGCACTAGAAATTTCCCGCGAATAGGAATCTAAAAATAAACCGGTTCGTGAAAACGCCGTGGCATAGGCCTAGTATGGGAGTTGCAGGAGCCCAACTCATGGGCTCCTGACATAACCAATTACATAAAATTTGATTCAAGTTTTCACTGAAGTCAAGCCCATTCGGGTGGAATTAGTACTTGGATGAGAGACCACCGCAAAAACCCCGTGACAAAGGCATCTTATCTTTTTTTTAACTTCTTTTTTTCTTTTTGCTTGATTTCTTTTTTGTACTTGGTTTTTTAAAGGGTTTTTTCTAATTTTCTTTATTGCTGTATTGGGAAGAATAGCGATGGAATCCCCAAACGGTGCAGTTAGGCTAAGCAGGTGTTGACTCACAAAGCCCACAAGCGCTCTTGGCAAGAATGCCACCAACGTGAACGCCATTGTTGCGGTTGATCATTAGTCTTCCAAAGTAAAAAGAAAAAGCCGTCAAGTGGGCCGCAAACAGAATAACCGTACGATGGACATCAATTGTGGAAATTCAAGAAAATCATACATTAGTTTCGTAATTCATGCACGCGCTGCAGGCCTACAATCTTACACTCACTCACTCCCTCAGACAGCCCCGACAAAAATGACATAAAGCGTACTTTTATTGAAAAATATATAATTACCTTTCTTAGATAAACTCAGCGCTCCTTGGTTTTGTGCTTCATGAACTCCGGAAGATGCCAAGTGATAACACATCTGAGGTGGAGAAAATAAGAAAAGGTTTTAAGGCCTGCGTTGTTCTTTCACCTCTTCTTGGAATGACCTGGCTGTTTGGTGTTCTGAGCATGACGGACGCTGCTCTAACATTTCAGTACATTTTCACCATCTTTAACTCATTACAGGTACTATCCTGGCCAAGGAAAAGAAAGAAAACTTGATTAATTGACGGACTGAATGAATGAATGAATGAATGAGTGAGCGGGTGGATGGTTAAGTGGTTGGGTGGGTGGGTGCGTAAGTGAGTGCGTGAGTGAGTGAGTGAGTGAGTGAGTGAGTGAGTGAGTGAGTGAGTGAGTGAGTGGTTAAGTTGTTATGTGGGTGCACGAGTGGGTGAGTGAGTGAGTGAGTGGTTAAGTTGTTATGTGGTTGCATGAGTGAGTCAGTGAGTGAGTCAGTGAATGAGTGAAGGAAGGAAAGAAAGAATGAATGAATGAATGAATGAATGAATGAATGACCAAGTGGCTGACTAGGTTAAAGACCGACCAAGCAAGGATTAACTCGCAATACTGCTATATTCACAATTTTTAACAGACGGATATTTTTTCTCCTCAGGGGCTATTTATTTTCCTATTTCATGTTGTCAGAAATGGAGATTTGCGGGCAGAGTTGCATCGTAAATGCCTTCAGTATATGAAGGCCCATTTTAAGATGCAGCAACAGTCAAACATAATCCGGATGAACAAAATTGAAGATAGTGGCACATACAGGCACAATAAAGCAGCTCCTCAATCGTGTAGACACGGCAACACCTTCGTCTTGAATCAAGAGAATAGCATCACTCCAATTGACATGTGAATGGCACGCGACAAAAATGCCACAGAGAAAGAACATGCGTCCTTTCGTACAACTGGTTTATTCCCAACATCCAAGCTAGGACTTGAAAGGAAATACCACAACTGAGCGAAGCGGTGCTAAATTTATAAACTCAAAGTTTGCCATTACACAAAAGAAAGAAACTTTTATTTAAGTGTGTAGTCGTTCTAGCGCTGGAGCACTAATTGGGAACACTGTAAACTGACATCAACAATTAACGCAAATCACGTCAAATGTTGGTTTTTGAGAAGAGGGGAAACTGGAGTACCCGGAGAAAAACCTCCCGGTGCAGAGTAGAGAACCAACAAACTCAACCCACATATGACGCCGAGTCTAGGAACCGAACCCAGGACACATTGGTGGAAAGCGATTGCTCTCACCATTGGCCATCCCTGCACACCCAAATCATTTACGGAGCTCCTTTATGTTATCGTGCGTCTACTGCTTTGAAAATAAAATCGATAACAATACGACAGGGTAAGCAATTACACGATCAATTAGGCAACCAAATGCCTCTCTCTCCCTCTCTCCATATTTTCGCCTCCTCTTGGTTTCACTACGATACGATTGAAAATTTATAATAAGCAGGAAAGGCGGTCGAAAATGGAAATTCTAGTCACCTTAATTTTGTAGCTGGGACACGTATGATCACGACACAAACGACCACCAACTCGAAGTAGACCTTAGATTTTTATTTTGCCGCAACAGATGGGAGATCGAACACAGTGTGGCGCCATTTTTGGTAGATGCTAATGGCGGGCCAGCGGATACGCCCATAAGAGATCTCAAAATCGCGCACGCGCAGACAGAATGTCCATCTGCTTTTTGCCGCATAATGCAGCGCGTGATCCTTATGTCCCTTTCTTTGTCAAGTCGTCATCTCCTTATCGCAAAGCTTTCGTTGCTTCCGCTTCCCTGAGGCATCGTGGCTGCTATGAAAGCAAGGTTATTCACTTAATCAGAGCTTTAATTAAGGAGGCCGTGCCACGGCAATACGGTTGATTTTGCGAATAGCATTTTTACCAATTGCTCACCCCTACTTTCTACGGTCCAGAAAGGACCAGTGGCCGTTTAAGGCGGTTGCCTTAAGATCCGGGGATCTCGGGTTCAGGTCCGTTCTGACCACTTGTTGAATTTGTTCCTGTTCGTCCCTGGTTCAACTTTTCGGCCGCAATTGTAAATTCCAACTGGTTTCAGCCTCCGGCCAGTTGGCATTCTTAAAAGTTGTTGTTATTCTGTCGTTTCGTTAATTGTTTTTCATTAGCCATGAAAAACTCCTAAGGGGAGTTATCAATTAAGTATGTATTGTATTCTACGCAAATTAACGTTAACCCAGAAATTCAGTTTTCGCAACACAGCTAAAAGCGAAATGTCTGTTCAGCATACATAATTCCAGTTCTCAGTCGCTGAATTTCGCTAAATTTTGTGACACAGCTCTTTTAATTATCTTGTGAGTTAATAATTTGCAATGCAAAGTTCACGATTCCATTTATCAACTTCCAGCTGCTGCAATTTCAATTTACCTTGCCAAAAAAAAACCGAAATTTCGTGGATTCAGGTGGATGATTTGCTTACAACGAAAGTTAGCGATAAATATCCTTTGCAATTCACGTTTTCACAAAAGTGATATTTCGTGCTACTATGTAGCCACATGCACCAACGTGCTCTTCTCAAGATATCGTTAAGGTTATTAAGTTTACGTAGGCACAGTCGCCGTCTATTGCGGCATACAAAAAGTCTAATTATCTAATTCTTTCCCTTCATTCAAAGAGGCTTGACTTAGATATGATGCTCCATACATCTCTGATAGTTCTCCAAAATCCAATTATCGAAGTGCCCTTATTAGCCACCTGCAAAACTTTCACAAACTAAACAGAACCCTTGATCATTGCGCTATATACAACAGACAATGTACAGGTCTTTCAAGAATAACACTTCCACTCAGCCGAAAACGTGAACCACACGCATCGCGAAAAATTAAATAGATGCAGGTGAAAAGGAACACGTATCCATCCATGCTGATTGTAAGGGGGCAAGTTTTGCACTAGATAAGGATCAAGATGAAACCGCAAGGAATTTGATCCAAACAAAATTTATGGCTATTTCTATGGTTTCGTTTATAGCTACTCCACTAGAACCAAAGGACGTAGGTGAAAGTTCCTTTTGACCTTCACTGAAGCATGCGATTCTCACACGGAAATTGGTTGGCAAGGCATGTTTTTTCACTACAAGTGACAATTTATTTAGTTGGTAAGTACTGGGTCACCCATCTAAATATTAGTTTGTCTCGAATACGTATTAAAACGCAATTCTGTTCAAAAGTTTAACTGGCTTTTTCTCAATTCGATTCGGTAAGCCTTCGACCTTGTGATCGAACATAATTGAGAAGATGAAAACTTGTCCTGATATTTTGGCGTCGAAACGACAGTATTTTTCAGCGGAGAACGCTAATAGGTTGGTGCAAAGGAAATAAAAGGGATATCATTATTACATTTATCCTGCATCTTGCCGGCATCGATGATCATTGTAATATCAAAAACTTTTTTTGTTTTGTATCAATTCCGATAGAAACACATTCACTTCACCCCAAACAATATTTCCCAGAAAATGGATAACTTTCCCCATTAGGTGTTGGGTATGTTTATCACACAATGAACCGGCGTTGTTTCAGTTTTAACGTGGTGAGGTAGGAGCCCTCGATCGTGTCTCTTTTGAGGTTTCAACTCCAAGTCTTCCTCACACTGATAAACTGAGTTTCAGTCTTTTGTTCGGTTTGAATTCAGTCAAGCCAGTCTTACTTGAGCAGTGGAAGACTGTTAATGGAAACGTGTAGATAAGCTTACGATGACTGAGAGACAACATATACCAAGGGTCAAAAGACATCGCCGCGTGCTAATTTAAAAAAGGCTCAATGTATCTGGAGATTCAATGAATTCATCAGAATTCTTTTCTTAACACTCTGATGACGGGGGCGGGACTGAAGATGGTCGTTTATGGAGCTTACTGGGGTTCGTCGTATCGAAGTTCAAGTATAGGAGGTTTTCATGTGACGTCATCGCCGACATGTCGGTGGACGAAAACAAAAGATCTCTCATTTGCTTCTTTTGTTCGTCCACCAGAAGTCGTACATTTCTCTATTGTTATTGGTGTCTCTAGAGGTTGGTTGAAAACGTCCTATTCCTTGTTTCAGCTGATGAGTGAACACTTCCAATAAGTGGTTTTCACATTTCGTCATCGCAGCCATCTTTGTTTGTTCGTCTACCAGCAATTTGTACATTACATCATTGTTATCTGTGTCTCTAGATTGCATGCACACGACCTATGCAAGAAACGTTCAGCCTTTTGGCCAATAACTGCCTGTCAAGCACCCATTTTACTTTGCAACACTGAAATATTAAGTGACGTTTGTAAAGTTAAGGCGAACTTTTGGAACGCAGACCCTTCGAAATTCAGGTTACAAACTTTACCCGCCAAATTTTCCCTCGTTGAGTTTCACTTTTTTTTGGTGGGCAAGATATGTACATTAACGATGGCATTAATGAAAATCCCCGCGGGACAACTGCTAATAACATGTCTTGCAAATAAACTCTGTCAGTCTTCCTTTCGATTATCGAAAAAAAAAAAGAATACACCTAGCTCGAAGGTTTTACTCAAGCTCAAGTCTTGATTCAGGAGCTAAAATAAAAAAGTCACAGAAAAATCTCGTAAGACCGGAGATAGCAACGAGTAGCAGTTTTCTAGTTCTTTACAGTCATTAACTACCTGCACGACTTACAAAACTGACGACTTACAAATGAGATGGATCGAATTTTCCACAAAGCCCTGCAGCTATTTCTTAAAACGCCCACCAGGGAAACAAATCGTAAAGTCAAATGTGAGTTGAGAGAAAGCTATCCATTTCGGAGGACGCAAGTGATTGGGAATCGCGCGAGCAGGCAACGACGCCAAGAGAGTGTTGTCCTGAACAAGTGGTTTGTCCTTTGTGTTGTAACAAAACTGCAAGAATAAATGCTCAAACAATTGTCGTAAATCCGATAGTATCATCTCAACATTGTTTTTCCTTGACTATGCAAAATAAAATTCAATCCGCGGTCGTTTTATACAAATCTTTACCTCACCTAAATTAAAAAAATTCTGTTCGATGAAAGAAGATCGTTCGGTTGAGAGTAGCCCTGGGAGAGAGTTTTCTTGATGACAATGATGTGACTTCTGAGTTCAAACCATTTGCTAAAAAAAAACCCAAACTCAACCAAAAAAAAACCCAAAAAACCCGAACTCAACAAACAAGTTGATAATGTTAGTTGAGCATTACGCTTTTAAACTTTTATCGTTATGTCAGTTGTGTTTTCTATAATGTTATTGGTTAGTTGGAATTTATATGCTTGTAACGAACATTTAATCTACAAAGAATCACTGTATTGATAATTATATATATGGATTATCTTGTAAAAATTGAATGTTACACTCACTATAGCTGATGATAATGTTTGAAACATCGAGACATGTTCCTTAAAATAAACTCATAAGTATCATAATGGTTGTATTTTTAAAAAATGTGCTAAAAAATATTGTAATGCATATTCTTGTGGCAATCCTGACCTAGAGCGAGGGGTTTCCAAATATGGTACTTAGCACTGAAACATTCAACCAATCAGTTCGCACTGAATATTCGGAGGCTGTGAACGCGCGTTACACGTTTCAACCCTTATGGGTTTCTGGAAATACATCATGCCTGCTACCTTTTGACATATCCGTCTCTACAGTATGCGCGAATAATGTCGCCTGGAACAAGTCTAATGGCGCAGTTCAATTCTGAAACACGAAAAAGAGTCGGAGTCATGACCTGGAGCGGAAAAATGTCAGTAACCAAATCGTGAGGACCATTATTTGATGGTAATATTTTAAACAAAACCTGTCCGTGCCAAGTTTAATTACTTTTCAATTTTTGTCGCGAGAGGATTTTCATTACAGTCAGCGTTTTCACCTTGACAGCTGCATGCAAAATTTGCATGCCACATAATTTGGCCTGAAATTTTCAAAGGCAAGAGAAAACTCAGTGCTTCAACAATCGAGTGCTGTCGGCCATTTGTCATTGTGCGATTGATGAAAAACAATGTATAACTTATGCTACTGCGGACGGTTGCTTTCTTTATTAGATTTTCAGTTTTTTCTTCTCTTTCAAACTTAGGAGAGAGCCTAAGAAAACGCGTTTTTCGTCCCCAGTCAATTTAACTTTTTATTGATTTAAATGTGCGTGTCTCTGTTTACATTTTGCCTGACAATGTTTAGTTTGCTGTGTTTTTACGTAACTTTACTGTTATTGTATTTAACCTCTTGTTTATCTTTTTTTGTTTCTCATATTTGTTTTGTATTGCGATAATACTCCTTGGGTAAAGACAGTCGATGCTATCTGACACAAACGTCTAAAAATGGATCTTAAAATGGGATCAACTAATGTTTGGGATACCAGGTCAAGCGGCAAGAAATCTTTAACTGGCTTAGGGCAAAAAATATTCAGTATATTTTATTCAAGAAATGCACTGTACAGAGGACAATAAAAATGATTGGTGGGCCGAATGTGGCTATCAAGCTTTGTTCAGCTGTTACACCAGCAAAAAGGCAGGTGTTGCCATACTTTTTAATAATAACTTCACCTTTCAAATCTTT
>OX421453.1:40693425-40705925 GCA_949126865.1 Montipora capitata | reverse complement strand
TGTTATATAAGTGACGTTGAAGTTGACGTTGCTGTTGTCCTTGCTAAACTCCCTGTTGAGGCTATTCCTCAACAATAGTTTCCCTATTTATTAGTCCATGCCAATCCTGAAGATATACCGGCATGCAGTGGGAGCGGGTGTTTGTTTTGTGAACCTGTTCGTGATTTTGCTTGATAAACTTCCAACTGCGAATTGATTTGTGCTTACTGTAGTGACAGTGTTCTCATCAAATGGTGAGTAAAAACTCGCTTTCCGTCAGTTGTATATTTCAGAGAGTAATTCGCGGTTTATTTGTAGGTTTTTACGGCGTCTTCTTGTCGCTTGTTATACCAGATGAGAACAAACAATTGCAAGTGCTGTGAAAATTGGGTGTGTCAATAAATCGACTGTTGTATTCAAGATACCTTCGAGCGTGTACTTATTTCCCGAACACTCCCTAATTAATAAGTGTTTTCACGAATTCACGTGACGTCACGGCCATGTTGGTGTCTCTAAACAATGGAACGGCGTTCATTTTTGCGTTCCTAACTAATCCTCCGGGAATCGAGCTCTATTCTCATGCAAATGCTTTCTTTTGTTTCTGTGGAAAAACAAAGTTACTGATCGCGTGAGTGAATACACTCTGAAAGCCATTTTCGAAAATACATGTATCAATATTCAGCTTGATAGTGAGGCAGAAAGGAATAGAAACAAGTTGCAATTAACGTGAAAGATATTAACATAGCATCCAGTTTCATTTGTCTTTGTCTTCTAAACCTCTCCTTCAAGCTTATTTCTGATATATCGAAAGTGGCCTATTCACCCGCGTACATACGCATTGCATTCTTAATTAAACAAGCGAGTCTTTGACGTCATTTTCTAATCGATGCAGCTCTCTCAAGATTCTAAAGTTTGTAATGGCGGACCATTAAATAGGAAAATTCCAGTAAAAATAAACAGGTGTATATTGGAAATCAAGGCTTAAACCTAGAGTTAATTTAGTTAATGTAGTTTAACTTGTGAAATCCAAAGAAAAAGAAGAATTGATTTATTTGGTCATAGTAGCACTTTTAAAAATATTTTCATAGCGAACAAAAGGATTGGAGATTCTAAAACAAGAGCGACAAACAATTACGAACACATTGTCATTAGGGGCTTTTTTTCTTTGCAAAAATCATCACAGAGCTTTGTATGCGACGGTCACCACGGTTGACTGACAAATCATCCTCGTGTGCATAAGGCACGACGCCTTTTGTAGAGCGTTTTTGTCCAGCTACGTCATCATTGTTCGATACATCCCATCATTCGCTTACCAGGACTTTCTTTTTCATTGATGACTTATACTCTTTGATTTCTTTCTGCTGGCATCACAAATGGGGATATTCCTGGTATCTAAATAAAAGCCTTCCCACCAGGGTAGAGGAAAACTTGACTGATATAAACAATATGTGGTTTTGCTTTTTGGTCAAGAAGGGTGAATTGATAGCTGAGAGATGTGACGAAAGCCATACTGAATTACATCTGCTAAGATCGCTACTGTGACGGCACTTTGCTGCCGATCGATTTGCTTGCTCGATCTCTAAGTAAGAGTGACTTTATGCACGTTACCTCATAGAATTTTAAACCTCTTCATTGAGAGACATCAAGCTGTGTAGTTAGTTGAAATTTGGTATTCCTCCAAATTTTATTAATGGAACCTGTCAGTTTCTTGCCTGTTACAGAGAAGCACTGAGCAAGAGCATAAACGGGAAAAATAATCAAATCTGATTAGCTAATAGAGTGCTCGTAAGCGGTGTTTTCAAGCAGGCAACCGTGGACAATAACCGATACAGGCAGCTTTTTACCATGAGGATCAAGGTCCGAACTCTTTCCGCCCTAATCCCAGCAAATAGAAATTATTGCAAAAGTTTACGGATAAGAGCAACAGTTACTCGTAAACAACTTCCCGGGATGTCATATAGGTAAGAAAAATATCAACTCTGAAGAAAATGGATTCAAACAAGAGTGCACACAGTGAAAGTGAATTCACTATCCAGACAAAGAAACTTTTAACGAAACGACGGCTTTTATACAAATGACAGCTTTCAAACGAGCAGCAAATAAGAAATACGTTATTTACCGATATTCGTTACTCTGGCTCCAGAGGTTTTTCTTGAGCTGCGAAAGAGCCGCGAAGCGGCGAGAAAGAGAAAAACCTCTGGTTACCTTGCACTTCAATCTCACTTCCATGCAGACGCCAGGGCCAGATAGGTTGATATTTTTACAAACATGCAGATCAATATGATTGGTTTGTTTGATTGGTAATACCGAGGGGACGCGTGATTACTAAGTTGCCATTGGTCCCTTTTGAAATTATCAATTTGACGCGTTTCACAGCTGGCGTCTGCATGAAAGTGATGTTCAAGTCTAAGGTAACCAGATGTTTTTCTCTTTCTCGCGCTTCGCGACTCGTCTTCATCCCTTCTCGGCTCTCTCGCGGCTCAAGAAAAACCTCTGGGGCCAGGGTAATCTTGGTCCTTCCATATGGGAAGAACCGCCCACTTGGTCTTGAGTAGGGCTATCAGCCATCGGCCTTACTCAAAACTTCGGGCACGATTTTTTTCGGGTCTTTCTGCAGGTACCGGAAAGAATTGTGGTTTTGGTCACTTGCGATTAGTCTTCATTCGGAGTTGCTGTGTTTTCTGTCTTTTGTTTCTTTTGTTTTACGCAATTTCTGGTACTTGCAGAAGCTGCCTTTTTTTCCCCATAAGGACGTCTCTTCCGGTAAATAGCATCTTCATTATTGCAACGCAATTGATAATAATTAGATCATAGAACTTAAGAAAGCCACATATATTAAAGCACTAACCTACCTCTAAATCGGCCTTACTCGATCCGTAAGGCCAGGGAAGCTTTTTTAATTTCAAAAGGCAGGACAATTGATCCCAACGGTCTTAATATCCGCGAAGAAACGTCTTAGATTTCAATTTATTATTTATAGTCATTTCCGTTATTTTCCGTTACTCTTAGTATTTGAATTCAAATTCGTTGTAACTGCCATGTTTTATCACATTTTTTCCAGTATTACGTCAACATCCATTCACTATAAATATGTACATAAAAGCAATTCAATGTAAACTCACATTGCACCTGGAAGGCTGGTTTGGCCAGCCGAAATATAGAACATCACTAAAATCAAATCTACGTTGTATCGGCTCTTGCTTAAAATATTTGGTTTCTCAATTGCAACTTGTAATTACGCCGATCAGATCACGACACTGATCCAACGTACACCGACAGGAAGATTGTCCACGGTTGCTTGCTTCAAAACTTTTGAATAGATCAGAACGTGTGAAACAGAAATCTAAAACCTCGAGCAGCTATATCTGTCTGTTTCTATCATGACCACAATTATGAGCTAACTATCTTACAGATTATTGTACAGGAGGACAACCAAGAAAAAGAAAAAAGCGGAGAAAGAAAAGACAAAGTCTGTGGAGTTGTCGTTGTTTGTTCTATTCGTGTTTTCTGCTCAACAAGGGGTGGTTGGGGGAACACTTACTGAAGTGTTTCTGTGACCAAAATTATATTCGAAGGTGATGACAGCATTTCCGTACCTTTTACAGAAATTCTAATTAAATAGTACAACGAAACGTTGAAAACCAGAAAATAGAATTTTGAAATCTGGAATCCAGCCACTTATGGAAGGCCCGGTTGTTCAAAAGCCGATTAACGCTAATCCCAGATTAAAAGTTAACCAATGAGTTGATTTCTGTACTCCCAAATGTTGTTCAACGCTGATATTCGGCAAAACCTTACAATAGAAGAAGTCAATTTTGAAAAACAAAAATAAGCAAAAGAAACTATCACCAAAAAGTTGAAAATATGAAATAAAAGTTTACCCTAATCCTGGATTGAGTTAATCGGCTTTCGAACAACCAGGCCCAAGACTCTCTTGGATTACCGTACATGGGGCGAAGTAACAATTGATTCACTATCATAAGCACACGTACAAAGCCACAAAGACGAGCCAACAAATAAATACATCGAGATTGCAAAAGGTTAGCCTAAAAACAAATCTCAGTGAAAGGTTTCCACTTGTTTATGCAAGGTATAGATTTACGGTTCAATTCCACTTTTTTTACCATTAAAAGGGAAGCTTTTACAGACAAGTATTCTACATAATACGCCATATTTTGCAGTGAGCATTAAGAGATGACTAAAAAATGGTGACCCGGTGATTAAAATGTGCGACAATACGAACGACGTATGATATTTCAACCGGAGATTATTTTCATCCGAATGAAAGAAAAATGAGCTGGGGCATTCTGAAGATGGTTTTGGGTGGTTTAAAACTTTACGAACAGTAGTAAACAATGCGCTAATGACCACAATTATGTTTCAGATCTTTAGCTTTGAAATTCTCTACAAGTTCACGAACGAGGAAAATAATTTTACTGTTCGGGCCAGCGAGCATGGAACAATTTCTCTCCTCAGTGTGAGAAACTTGCGAAAAATTGAAGCTTTCACGACGATGAC
The DNA here is from genome assembly GCA_949126865.1 of Montipora capitata. Taxonomy (NCBI): domain Eukaryota; kingdom Metazoa; phylum Cnidaria; class Anthozoa; order Scleractinia; family Acroporidae; genus Montipora; species Montipora capitata. The sequence continues at coordinate 40,701,428 of OX421453.1, read as the reverse complement.
TTTTTTACGTATCCTGTTCAAATCATAAGCTTACTATATAATTTGCAAACATTGATAATCTTAATGCTCGGAATCGTAAAGTAACTTTTATAACTTACCTTAAAGAAAGGGCAAAGAAACTGCAGTTGCTATCCGTGCTCGAAAATCTTTAAAACCATAAGAGCTCGATAATTTTCTGGTTTGCCAAACACAATTACTTTATCGAAGTGTCAACTTTCTCGCCACTGTCACCGCTCTCGGGCGCCATATTTGTTTTCCACGTGACAAACATATGGAGCTTCACGGTTGCTTCACGGAGGCTTTCACGGAGTGCTTCACGGGCTAAGTGGCGAAGGAGTGGACACCATTGGCCAATCATAGCCAGGTGTGGTACCCATATTATTAGTAAACCAGACATACTGGCGCCAGAGGCTATAATAGGTGTAATTAAAACGTGTACCACTTATTACTGGGTTGCCTATGGGCAAACCCAGTCGAGGTCTCCGTTTTGTTTGTTTGTTTTCTTTTTTTTCTTTTTTTTAGTTTTTTTTTTTCCGTGTCGGTAAAAGTCTTGCCTGTCACTCCCCTGGTAAGTGGTGTCGTTGTGCATAGAGCCTTCTGCGAGTATTTTCTTAGGATCGAGAGGGTAGTGGAACTGCGTAGATTTCTCTGGTGAACACAGTAGAATCATTAACTTAGCCTGCAATGGCGTCGAAAGTCATGTAACGCGAATGGCGTTTTAGTGGATCCTTAAACAAAATATACCCTTATGGAGTTCAATAATGGAAAGTCAGTTGGATAAACTAGTCAGGAATCTCAAAAGCGACGAGTACTGGACTTCGACAACAATCTATCGCCCGTCGAGACGAAAAGGATTCTGTGGTATTTTCTGTCTTTGTGAATTATAATATCATGTTGTGTATTGAATTTTCGAGCTTAAGGTTGAAATGTGATATGGGAGAAGTTTTTTAGTATTGCTCTGTAAGCAGGAAGGGTTCACAGGCCTGTTGGAAGCGTGCTTGAGTTTCAACAAAATGAGCCCCAAAATCAGTGAAACTTGTGACGCAGATGAAAAATAAAGTAGCTGCTATTTCCAAAATGATGGAATTACCTGGTGATAAATAACGTCGTACGCGTGTTGGAGAGTAAATTTTGACTTTGCATAAACAAGAGTTGGGCGATTGGGATCTTTGTTTTGACTTCGCTCATTTCATTGTCAAACTTTATAACACTTGACAGAAAAAGAAACTTACAAAAACCCGGTATCTTGCCATTATTTAACACAGATGCTTCAATGTTTGGCGAGTAAACATGCCGCGGTAACTTAATCACGGCGCCAGCTGAATTCCGGCCATGTCACTTTTGCAATTTACTTGAACGTAGCAAAAATCTCCCAAAATGTTTGTCGCTGATCGTAACTTTTTATATTCTATATTCACGGTTCAAGATTAATGTTGTTTTCATGTCGTAAAGATTTCATTCTCGATCGACGGTCCCGGAAACTTCCTTCTGCTCTTTCTACTGGCCCCCCTGAAACTGTGTATCAATAGTTATTTGCTTTTTCATCAATATTTGTTTTGCATAAAGCAAGCTAACAAAATCTGTACCTTGCTGAGTTCGCATTTGTTAGCGTTAATAGTATTTTCGGTCAGATGCTTCTGCTTTTTGCGAGGGGTTTATTGTTTTGGTCTCCCATCCTAACACTAACCCCGCTTAACAGGGCTTGACTTCAGTGAACTTTAGTATTACAAAGCTGTCAGATGCTCAGAGGGCACACTTGTGGTGCAAAGAAGTTGTGAGGGAACTTGAAAATTATCAACATGTCAGCCCAGAAGCCAATGTTTCTCGCTTCTCTTTTATTTGTTATTCTTCAGAGGCTGGAATGCTGTATTTCAATACCACACAATTCAGTGCCTTAGGCTCCTGGTGCCTTCTGATTTTCTGTAGCACGTACCACAGGCAACCCAGTGTATGCTTCACGGAAGCATCTCGTATCAAAATTAAATTTATTTGGCTTACTCGTGAACTCTCTGTTTTAAGGTAAACGTGTTGTAGTGCGCCCTATCGGTTTGGGTCGTAAGGCGTTTGTCTTGAGATCCGTAGATAATCGAGTTCAAGACCAGTTCTGGCCACTCATTACATTTGATTCTGGTTAAACTTCTCAGCTGCACTTGTAAACATCCAACTGGTTTGTCTCCGGCCAGTTGGCATTCGTAACCGTGCTTGTACAATGTTGTGGCCCCAGTTGTACCAAATCCAGTGGGGCATTACTGAACCACAAAACAGCGAAACACCAAAACACCGAAAAGAAGCTCCAAAACATTATGTATGACCCTACCATACACTGAATACTAACCGAGAAAGGTTGGATTTGAGATTAAATATCGTTTTAGGCCTATGTTGCTCCTAATTCATTCTTGAGATTAAGATTAGGATTCAGATTCTGAGATTAGAAGCAATAACGTTTTAGGCCTAATTAGGCCTCAAATCCAACCTTTGTCGGTTAGTATTCAATATATGGTGGGGTCATACACGGTGTTTTGGTGCTTCGTTTCGGTGTTTCGCTGTTTGGTTGTTTAGTAATTTCCAAACTTTTTGTACACGCCTTTACCAAGATGTGCTTAGAGTGTGCATCTTCACAGTTGCATGAGCCATACTGAAATGTTGGCACTTCAGATTGAAACTGTCGGATAGTGTTTATTGACAGGATAAAGTTATCCGGCCTTGCAACAACTAGGGCCTGTTCTGTCGTTTCGTTGATTGTTTCGTTAGCCCTGAAAAGCCCACATGGGGAGTGGTTAATTAAGGACGGTGCCTTCTAATTTAAAGGTATTTTTTCCCGGTTTATAAACATGCGGGAAAAGTAGATCTTAACAAGTGTGATTGAAATCCAACCAGAAAATTGGAGGTAACCACGCATTTAATAATATTAATGAACAATATTTGTGAAAGCGTTAAAATACAAAGCAATGTATGGCGTTCTTTTCCAAATTGAAGCTTAATCATCTCTGAAAAATGCATGGTTACCCCCAATTTTCCTTTTAGATTCCAAGAGCACTTGCTGAGTTCTGCTTTCTCCGCATAGTTTTAAATCGCGCAAAAATATCCCAGTATTAGTAAACATCACCCATAGGACGTCCCGAGTATCCGGCTTGGGATGCGCAGAACGTATGCGCAGTAACAATAGTAGGCAACCTTACCATAGTTGTTAAATAAACAAAAGATGGTTTCTGTAATTTAAAACAAATTCATAAACGCTATATTGCAATTCGACTTGGACGTGGAAAAAATGGTACCTCGAGCCCTTCTTACAAAATTATTAAGCTTTCCGGGCGAATAAAGTCATGGATGTATAAATTAATTTAACATTGTTTTGTTTGTAGGTACAAGTATGACATTCCGTAAACTGATAGAGGCAACTGTGATCCTTTCTTAACAGTTACCGGCAGCTGTATTTTCAACACAATAGAAAAGCTACATTATAAAGTACCAATGCATAAAAAACATCGTTAAAAAACATCACTCAAATTGCCGAGGGTGATAAAGTCATTACTATGCATTTCATTTTACATATACATCACGGAAAGTTGTCGTTCTCTCGATGTCGAGTGCATCTTGAGTTCATTTCACTCAACCATGTGTGTCGTTGGCTGTAGTTTGGAGAGCGCTAAGACAAGCTTACTAGCTAAGAAGGACTCCGTCTTTATAAGGTGGATGAAAATGCCTGAGATTGATCGAATTGGACTGGTAGTCACCTCAAGGCATTTTTAATAAGAGATTGTTTCGTTGATTGTATTCCAGATTTTGAGCGATTCTTATGGCACTTTGTCAAGTTTAGCCTGATTCTCAGACGGCCCAGGTCGCGCTAGTGTTACGCACTCTACTCCCTTCCCCGACGTCCGCGTGGCATTTCCAAGAGCTCCCTAAGCACTGTTATATACTTAAAATAAGGAAACAAATGTGAGACGGACCGCCCAATATGGCTTTCTCGGTGGTTTGCTTCGTAGACGGGGTTATTTGAATTAGGGCCCCCTTAGCTGTGAACATGTGGGCTTCTCAGTCTGTGTTGCAAATTTTACAGTTCGGGAATTGCGATTTGTTGTTTATCTATTAGACTATACAAAGTTTACATTTATTTCTTTTGCATGTGTACATCTCCATCTAATAGAAGCTATTTTTGTCTTTATTAAGGCATTGCGGATAGCACACAAACAGATCTGTCCAGACCTGATACATGTTGCATCCGGAATGAGTCAGCATCTAAGTGCCTAGGTATTGTAATTCTTTTGTTTTTTTCCTCCGTCTCGTCCGATCAACACTTTATACGCAATGTGTAATTAGCAGCTATTGCATTGTTTCATCAAGGCGTAAAGGCGTAACTCTACAAAACACCTCATACGCACCAGTATAGCTTCGATACTAACTCTTTTCAATGTTAGGAGACTAAGAGATGACACAAAGCGAAGAGAAATTATTAATTTTGTCTGATTCTCAGACGGTCCAGGTCGCGCTAGTGTTACGCACTCTACTCCCTTCCCCGACGTCCGCGTGGCATTTCGAAGAGCTCCCTAAGCACTGTTATATACTTAAAATAAGGAAACAAATGTGAGACGGACCGCCCAATATGGCTTTCTCGGCGGTCTGCTTCGTAGACGGGGATATTTGAATTAGGGCCCCCTTAGCTGTGAACATGTGGGCTTCTCAGTCTGTGTTGCAAATTTTACAGTTCGGGAATTGCGATTTGTTGTTTATCTATTAGACTATACAAAGTTTGCATTTATTTCTTTTGCATGTGTACATCTCCATCTAATAGAAGCTATTTTTGTCTTTATTAAGGCATTGCAAATAGCACACAAGAATATCTGCCCATAACTGGTATATGTTGCATCCGGGATGAGTCAGCATCTAAGTGCCTAGGTATTGTAATTCTTTTGTTTTTTTCCTCCGTCTCGTCCGATCAACTTTATACGCAACGTGTAATTAGCAGCTATTGCATTGTTTCATCAAGGCGTAAAGGAGTAACTCTACAACACACCTCATACGCACCAGTATAGCTTCGATACTAACTCTTTTCAATGTTAGGGGACTAAGAGATGACACAAAGCGAAGAGAAGTTATTAATTTGCCCCGCTTAAAAAAACTTGTCAATTTAAATGCTGCAGGAAGTCCACTGTACTGAGCATGCATATCTGCTGAATGGGGCTATCAGACAATTTCAGTGATTACGAGAAAGCCGGAGTATATATACTTTTTAACAATAACTTTATCTGCAAATCCGAAAATCTTACATTGACCCTTCTGGACGTTTTTTCATAAAAGATATCAAAGCAGATGAGAAGATTTTAACCTGCGCTAATATTTACGCTCCAAAGGAAGGCAATGCAGCTTTCTTTCTAAACTTGTTCAAACAGCTAAACGACTTCACATGTGAAGACATTATAGGAGGCGATTTTAACATGGTACCTGATCTAGAAAAGGACAAATTTGGTGGCATCCCTAAAACTCGACAAAATAATGTTAAAATTATCCAAGAATCTTCTGAAAAACTCGATCTCGTCGAGGTGTGGAAGACCTTACACCCTGAAACTAAAGGGTACAAATGGAGATCCAATAACTTCTGTCCACAACTACTCCACTACGATATTTCATCTATTGCCGCGGCGCTCCGCGCGTGAATAAGCTCAAAAGGGGCAAACGATTCCAGAAGTAAAGTGTTTCACTGAGGATGTCTGATAACTGATTTATAATCCTTTCATTCTTCCGTCACTTTTTTTAGGTTCACATAAGGCAAGCCAGATGGAGTGCACAGGAAGCGACTTCCAAGGACTTGCAAGGATCCAAAACAAATACCAGCTTAAAAGGGTGCTTTGTGATGTATCCAATGGTTTAAAGGAATACTGGGCAGCGCTAAGGTAAGTTGTAGAAGTTTACAACCACATACCAAAGCCCCGGTTAACTGTACAGCAGGACATGTGCGACAGACGGCTGCACAAATCAGCATTTCAGGCTGGCCAACATTAAGTTAAGAAAGGTACTATGTGGATAGGCTTAGGACTGGGTAATAGTACTACTACTAATAATAATCATCATCATCATCATCAGCTTCATCATCATCATCATCATCATCATCGTAGTCGTCGTCGTCGTCGTCGTCGTCGTCGTCGTCGTCATCATCGTTTTCATCATCGCACCTGTGTTTCAGTCTCCCTGATATACCCGTGGGATAAACCAAGAGCGAAAGAATTCGAAGCAAAATAAAAAATAGGTACGCAAAACGTACAAGTGTTTAATGCGATTATGGAACTGAACTGGTAATTTTATTTTATAAGAGAATGAAAACTGGGAATAGCACTATTTGTAGCATGATACAATATGTGTCTTGGTAAGTCGTGTGTTAATGGGCAAGACCAGTGTTTTTGTTGTTGAAGGTGGCTCAAATGATGTTCCATAGGACAATTGCATGCTATTCGTAAAACTAATTATGTTTCCATTTATTTGTGCAACAGCCCAATCGCTTTCTGTTTTAAATTTTAGTCATTTCTTTTTGGCAAAAGAACAAAGCACTGTTTATAACTGTGGGATATCAACAAACCGACACGTTAGTCGCAAAGATTAGGGTACAGTGTTTCTGGTGTTGTGGTCTGCCATGAGGTCTGCCATGTGTTTGGCCGGCTGGGCGTGGTATGTCAAAAATGCTAATGGTGTACGAGGGCACCTATTAGCAGAGACAGCCATACGTCAAAAGAACTTGTAGATGTAGATGCAATGCTGCTAAAGCCTCGGTGGACCACAGTTGCTCAACGGCCCATAAGGAATGATTTAGTGACCAACCTTGATTGGCAAGTATTGGTGGATACTGATTTCTATGGCTGGCCAATAAACTTTACATGTTTGGTTCAGTTTGTGACATTACTACAATGCCAAAATGATTTCCCTTCAAGTTCTTCCAGCTAAGGCCATCGGTTCTTTTCATTTCTGTAGTATTACGACGATTAAGCGTTGAATTAAAATTATTGAGAAAAAAAAAACACTCAAAGAAATCAAGTTCAAGTTCAAGTTTATTGTACACTGTTACAGAAAACTAGACACTATACAATCATTACAGAAAAAAAGTACACTACCGTGACAGAAAATTAGCTAGTCGAGACAATAATTAATGGTGTACAGTGACCAAGGTAGCCAATGAGCTATGATCAGTTTTGAGTGATCATTAGAACTTATGTAGTGTTTTTATAGAGTATGGTGGGAAAAGTCTGGGTTCTGGTGGGACAGATTCCCATTTTTTTAAAATGAGGAATATTTAAATGCAGGTATGCCATATTAGTGCCTACTGATGGCTTAAAGAAGTCTTGATTTGCAGCATACCTAGTATTATGCAAATGAATCTCTGATGCCAAACTTTAAAATCAACATCTAGCTGGTATAAACGCGATGATGCAGGAATACAATTAATGACCTTCCGGACTTTTGTTCTCGTTTTTCCTTCGGTCCTTATAATTGCTTGACGTTTTTGTCACCGGTATCCTGGAAGGCTCTCTACAACTACAGGCTCCACAAGAAGTTCTAACAGTAAACCAAAATGTGCCATTTAAGGCTAAATCACCTTGATTATCACTTCGGGTCTTAAAAAAGGGGAATTTTCTATCATATGTGACTTTCAAACATTGCCCCTGTTTGGGAAATGAAGTTTCTTTCACGGATCCATAATTCAACTCAGAAAGGTGTTCTCTAAACTCTGGGCTCGCTAGGTTGGCCTCCGAAGAACTAAATTCTTTGAACACCGAGTAGCGTTCTTTCTCCGAGCTTTCATTTTTCGGCTCCGAGGTGCATTCTTTGAGCTCCGGAGAGCTTTCTCTAAGATTCAAAGAGCTTTCTTTGCCCCTGAAAGAATTCGGCGAGTCTAATTTGCAGGTCGCAGGTCGCGGGTTGCAGGTCATTGTTTCACCAATACAGAAAGTATGACCTGCAACCCGCGACCTGCGACCTGCAAATTAGACCCGCCGGAAAGAATTCATCGATATCAA
>OX421453.1:40665925-40688425 GCA_949126865.1 Montipora capitata | reverse complement strand
ATATCGCATAAATTATAAATTTATGTGTCTGTCCGCTTATTGACAATAAGAATTTAATAGCCAATGAGCGCGCAAGAATTTTGCAGTCATTGTAAAAAGAAAATTTGATGGAGGAAATATGTTAGTGGTTTCAATGAACGAAGTGAGTAGCATCTAAATTGAAAATTATTTAGTTTTATGATGATATAGTACTAGTTTTAGATATAATGACTGCATCATCAGAAACTACATCAGTCACTCCGACCAAAGAAACCAGAACTACGATCACACCGACATCGATGTTACTTTCATCAACAGAAACATCGAAGACAACATCAATGACTGGAACTGAAGGAATAAGCACCAGCAATGCCGGATTTTCCACACCATCCAAAAGTCCAAAAACAAAACAAACGGATAATATTGCAGCATCAAAATCTACATCGCTGAGAACATCAATGACTGGAACTGAAGGAATAAGCACCAGCAATGCCGGATTTTCCACACCATCCACCAGTCCAAAAACAAAACAAACGGATAATATTGCATCATCAAAATATACATCGCTGAGAACATCAGTGACTGAAACTGAAGGAATAAGCACCAGCAATGCCAGATTTTCCACACCATTCACCAGTCCAAAAACAAAACAAACGGATAATATTGCATCATCAAAATATACATCGCTGAGAACATCAGTGACTGAAACTGAAGGAATAAGCACCAGCAATGCCAGATTTTCCACACCATCCACCAGTCCAAAAACAAAACAAACGGATAATATTACATCATCAAAATATACATCGCTGAGAACATCAATGACTGGAACTGAAGGAATAAGCACCAGCAATGCCGGATTTTCCACACCATCCACCAGTCCAAAAACAAAACAAACGGATAATATTGCAGCATCAAAATCTACATCGCTGAGAACATCAGTGACTGAAACTGAAGGAATAAGCACCAGCAATGCCAGATTTTCCACACCATCCACCAGTCCAAAAACAAAACAAACGGATAATATTGCATCATCAAAATATACATCGCTGAGAACATCAGTGACTGAAACTGAAGGAATAAGCACCAGCAATGCCAGATTTTCCACACCATCCACCAGTCCAAAAACAAAACAAACGGATAATATTACATCATCAAAATATACATCGCTGAGAACATCAATGACTGGAACTGAAGGAATAAGCACCAGCAATGCCGGATTTTCCACACCATCCACCAGTCCAAAAACAAAACAAACGGATAATATTGCAGCATCAAAATCTACATCGCTGAGAACATCAGTGACTGAAACTGAAGGAATAAGCACCAGCAATGCCAGATTTTCCACACCATCCACCAGTCCAAAAACAAAACAAACGGATAATATTACATCATCAAAATATACATCGCTGAGAACATCAATGACTGGAACTGAAGGAATAAGCACCAGCAATGCCGGATTTTCCACACCATCCACCAGTCCAAAAACAAAACAAACGGATAATATTGCAGCATCAAAATCTACATCGCTGAGAACATCAATGACTGGAACTGAAGGAATAAGCACCAGCAATGCCGGATTTTCCACACCATCCACCAGTCCAAAAACAAAACAAACGGATAATATTGCATCATCAAAATATACATCGCTGAGAACATCAGTGACTGAAACTGAAGGAATAAGCACAAGCAATGCCGGATTTTCCACACCATCCACCAGTCCAAAAACAAAACAAACGGATAATATTGCATCATCAAAATATACATCGCTGAGAACATCAGTGACTGAAACTGAAGGAATAAGCACCAGCAATGCCAGATTTTCCACACCATCCGCCAGTCCAAAAACAAAACAAACGGATAATATTGCATCATCAAAATATACATCGCTGAGAACATCAGTGACTGAAACTGAAGGAATAAGCACCAGCAATGCCAGATTTTCCACACCATCCACCAGTCCAAAAACAAAACAAACGGATAATATTGCATCATCAAAATATACATCGCTGAGAACATCAGTGACTGAAACTGAAGGAAGAAGCACCAACAATGGATTTTCCACATCATTGACCAGGTCGGTTACGACAACTACTTCTGGTGCAAGTTCAGAAAATAGCACCAATCAGTCCAAGCAGGATCAGGACGCTAGCAAAAAGGTACAATACAGTATTTAAGCTGAAACAACTCGCCCCCTCAATTGTTACACAGAGACCATGAAGAGGGAGGGGCTGGGGGACTATAGCCCCCACCCCCCCTAGACTTTTTTCCTATGGTGTTATCTTCTCCTAAATCTCTCCCCTCACACTTCCCTTGACCCTCCCCCCCGTACTCTGCAGCCCCTGTTGTAAGCGGATTTTAGATACGAAGACGTTGCCCCGGTTTCATCCATGAACACCCAGTTTAATAGACCATTTTCGAATTCTCACGGCTGGCTGGATCTAGCCTGGAATGGAGGCTAATGCGGGCAAATCTTTTCAAATGCAAACTAATTTGCCCACATTAGCCTCCATTTCATGCTAGATTCAGTCCAACCGTTAGAATACGAAACTGGCCTATTTGCGGATAACGATTGGTTGTAACTGTAGAAAAGGTGGCTACTTGTCTTTACTTTAAAAACTTCATCAAAGTTAACCGAACATTTATTTCATTTCCCCAAAGGGTGACAACTGCCATCCTCGCGCTCCCCCCCACGAGGTACCACCTTAGTATTGACACACACAAAGGAAAATCCGAGGTCACTGGATTAACATAGCATAATTTGGGAATTTTTCATCATCTTCTTAGAAAGATATTGATTGTCTTGAAAAGTCTTGTTCTCCTAGAAGGGACTTTTGCATGTCGTATGCCAACCTCGTTCCCAGGGTCTCTTTGTCGAACAACAGTGCCGGATCCTGGGAACGAGGTTCTGTAGGTCTCTTTGACGTATTTTCATATCTAGTCATTTTAATTTATTTTTATATATGTATATTTTTTGTGCAGTTCAATCTCTTTGTCAAGAACATAGAGGCTCTTAATGCTACAAAGAACGGCTCTTTGAGGGTAAGAAAATGATTTTTTCCTTCTGTTCCAGTGGTTGACCCACTTATTTAACAAAAAAGAATGTTTGTTAACAGATAACTGAATATTCAACTTACTGTCTTGATATCTGCAGGCTGGTGTTAAAGCTTTAACAACATTTTTAAAAGAACTTCGAGATCTCGATCGGGATGAAAGAAGGAATGTAAATGTATTGCTAGCGAGCCAAGCATTGGAAACATTCGCCTTCAAATACGCCACAATTCACTTAAAGGAAAACGAAAGTGCCGTCATCTCTGAAGAAACCTATGGTGCGTAAATGTAGACAAGTGACAACTATTTCGAGACCATGTATCTTATTGTTGAACAAAATGCTGAATACACAGACCTTTTTTGAACTTGCACAGAGCTATGAGAGAAACTTGAGGCAACTGCAAAATCTTCCAGGAGGATCTGACCAGACATTTCAATGTCACAAATTGAGAACATATAATCCTTATTGCTTTTTTCTCTTATTTTACGGTAAACTATTCCCTTTTACAAACTTTTGAAATACGATGGTTTAAATGCTTTTGTTTTGGGTGAAAGTACACTTAACTACCAAGTTAATTCCCAGGTTTCACCCAATCTCCTAGCTGCATCAGGCCTGCTGCTCGAGCCCAACCATCACCTTTCGATCATAGTAGACAATGTTTAACCCCAAACCCTCGAGAAAAACAACTCATTCAAATCCCCATTTATTCCTTAGAGCCAAGAAATCATTTTAATTGTTTTGGGAAAAAATGTCTATTGACAGTTCACCCATGCTTGATCCCCATCAATTAAATCACTGCAAATATCATACACTGCAAAGTGCCATTAAAAAAGGCTTGTTGTAAAACTTAGCGCCAATATGAACTTGACGAAGGTACCCTCAATCAATAAAAATGTCCTATGATTTTTTTAAGCAATGAAGATCCACAAGGTAGCGACGAACAACAAAGATGCGCTCCTTTTTTCAGTAAAAGAGACAACAACTTTTTCAACTGAGGAAGATTGGACGAGTATCACGTTACCTTCGGGCGTTTTGAAAGGAAACGGTAAAAGAAAATTCTTGCTCTCGCTTTCAATTTTATCATTTTTGGCCTTTGGGGGGCTATCTTTTCCTTATCACGACAAGGGGGGAGGGCAGGGAGTATTTTACTACCGAAAAGTGCCAGTATAGTTCTCAAGTTAGGATAGATTTGGTCAACTTGAGTTCTCAAATGGCAAAATCCAGTATTTGAATACGAGCCACACTGGGGGTAGGCACATGGTCTCCCCATTGCCTCGACCCAAGGGCCAATACTGCACCGTCCACTGCGGCGTCACTGCTCTCACCCTCGCGACAACCATGCTCCCATCACTACGCCAACCATTCTCTTGATGAAAGATTTCAAGCTACGAAAGGACTTTTACCTGGCATTTCAAATGCACCTAGCAAGAATGCAAATGACGTACCGAGTTACATAGTACCATTAATTCCGCCTAGCAAAACAAAGAAATCGCATCGACGTGTGATTGAAACCTTAGTAAGTCCGCTAGATCACTATCAAAACTACATGTATGTCTTCCTCACTCACCGCGATCACAAGCCTGATTGGAATTTTTGGATTTAACCCATTCTCTTCATCTTTGTTGTTGAGCAAGGATGGCACAGTTGGTTAGTGCGTGGCCTTGGTGCAAGAGGTCCTGAGTTCGATTCCCGGATCTCGCATCCTTGTTTCGACTTCTTTCCTTTCCGTGTAGCTAAGTAACGGAGCACTGATGGAGAGGGGGGAGTAAAATGAGCGCACCGTCGACCTCAGGTTTGTCAGTTGAATTACTGTTACGAGTAATCGACGTTAAATATGGTTGCTTTGCTTTGCTACGTTGAATTTTATGAAGATATGCTGAAATCACCGAGTACTAACACAAATTACTCCCTTGTGAATAGAAGAAAGTTCTACACTTTTTAAAGGTTATTGACCAAGATGGCTGGATATTGGCCAAGGTTTTTTTTTTGCATGTTTTTATGGACCAAGACGAAGTCGAGGTCCTTAAAAAACACGACACCAATATAGCCATCTTGACCGAACAAGCTTAGTCAATAAAGGATTTATAATATGGGATACAACACCAAAAAACTTATCGTTGATCTTACGGGACCAAGCGAGAAATTGCGTGGGATTTGGTATATCTTGCCCGCTCACGGAGCTAGTCATATAATAAATATTCATATTCTTATGTTGGTCGTTTCATTCTCTTCTCATCTTTTGTTATTCACAAGGCAGCGTTGTTGTTTTCACTGTTTATGATAACATCAGTGAGTTGGTCCCAGATACGGAGCAGACTGGGTTAGACGGGTAAGTTTACTTAAGCAACAAGTATAACACCAGCGTATACAAAGAGGACTTCCAAATACATCTTATTATTCCGTGTTCCGGGGCTGTAAATGTCCGCGTGTTTTAAGTTTGACTTATGGCCCAAGTGCACAGCACGAGGACCACGATTTGCTGGCAAAAATAATCATCCATGTCCAATGCACCCAATTTGAGTCGGTTCGTCGATATCCTAGATTTTTGCAGAAGTAGAGAGCTCTTTTTTTTGTTTCTGGATAAAATAAAAACCTCAAGTATAGAATCAATCACATGCTCTACGGGTAAATAACAGCCATAAAAAAAATTCTTACTTTTTTCTTCTTTGACAAATGGGTTGAGTCGACCGACAACCCGACTCTATTCGATCGGGCTGCGTCGATCCATTCACTCTTTCTACCATCCCTTATCCAGTTTTTGTTTTAATCATAACCATTACAATTTTCTCAAATTCCATTGGTACATTAACTACTTTATTTTTTACTAATTATTGTGTAGGGTTGAAATCGGACAGTGAAATCGGGCAGTTGGCTGAAATCGGACACCTGAAATCGAACAGTCATATCAGCCAATCATATAAAGTGCACTCAGCTTAATTCACCAATCACAGAATTGATCACAATAACCATAGCAACAACCTACCAAACTGGGGATTTTCCAAAATGGACGAATTTGTAACATTAGACAGTGAAAAAGGAATGCATTAATTTTGTTTTCTCGGAAATTGCAATGGTTATAATTAATTGGTAACAGAACTTCGTGTCGTCCAATTGGTCTGAAATCATACTCGTGATTAAACAAATCGAACTCCCGCTACGCGGTCGTCCGATTTTGTTAATCAATCGTATGATTACAGACCAAATTGGACTCCAATCAGTCCTATTACCATTATGTATAGGTAATCACATGATTTTGAGTGCAATTTGGAATAAATAAGCACGAGTAGATTTTTTCAAAGGCGACATCCAGGGCGCGCGCTTGATTTGAAAACAAAATATTTGATTGGTTCTTACCAAACCCTATTGTTCATTAGCCAATCATAATCCAGAATTTCACTGGTATTACACTTTTTGCGCTGTGTTTCACTTGAACTACACTGCTCTCAGGCAATCAGAATCGAGTAGTTTTTTGATGTATATTATTAATGTTCTAATCTCTCGCAAACCGCCGTAAACGGAGACTGGTCGTATCGGGTCGACTCGGACCGACAACCTGACTCGAGTCGATCGGACTGAGTCGATCGGCTGACATTTTCTACTCTCCTTATTCGCCGTTCTTGCTGAATTTTTTAAGTCCCTTGCAAACCGATTTCCCGTAACACGGACCGACTTTTGGACAGACGGGTCGAGTCGGCTCGACTCGGATCGACAGACCAAGTCCACCCGCCACGATCCGACTCAGATTGGCAAAGGACTTTTTACTCCAGTATCTGTGCATTCGGTTTCTATGATGTCCACGAACCAAGGTTTTCAAAAGGAATACAAAATGATGTTATCAGAGCAAAAAAATCCAAGGAGCATTTTAACATTCAGTGTGCTTTTGAATCATTGTTGTTCTTTCCCTTTTTCGATATTTTTTGGCATTTTCTGGTTCTGGTTCTTTATGTAAACTCGGCGAAAAGCTTCAGTAATTACAATAGTATTCTAATTGGGTACAATAACACAACATAACATAACATAACATAACATAATATAATATAGGAATTAAAATTACACTGTTTTAAAAGATTGCCGAGCGAGAATCCGAAGATTCAAGTGAGCGATTGATTTGGTCGCCCAAATACTTTCAGGTAAAGCGTTCCATAATAGGGCGCCGCTGTAGCTAAAGCTACGCTTCAAATGATTAGTACGTGCCTTCAGCAATGTCAATTTAAGGAAAGAATTACGCAAGTCGTAGTCTGTGCTTCTATCTCTAAACAGTTCGCCCAAGTATACGGCTTGGGCCAATCCAACCGTGCCGCTAAGGTTATTCTACAAGCCAACTATGAAGTAAAATCAAGGTTGCTTTTTGAAACACAAAAATGGGACCAACTAACTGTAAAAAGGAAAAATCAAAAAGCTGTGATGACGTTAAGTCCCTCAACGGGTAATCGATTTTAACCCTCGTAAATAAAGCCTTTATCATAAGTCAACATCCTATTAAGGTACAATGGAAAAAATAAGTTGTTTAAAAAAATAAAAATCTGGGTATTCTTCGCTTTATTTTACTTACTTATGTATTTATTTCTTTTAAAGTTTTTTGTAGTCAATAGCTTTTGATCTCATTCAGTATGGCCGCCAAGGTGGTCGCCATTTCAGCCTTGGTCTCGATTGGTCTGTAGATCAAGGCGACCACTCACAATGTACCGCGGAAAGAAACTTTTCCTTTTCATTTCAATCAACAAATAAAATCTGCTACAAACTTATTTCATTTTTAAACGAGAGAGAGAACATGGGATTCAAAGAAGAGTGAGTGATTGAGTCGGTCAAGACAGCGTCACTTGTTCTTTGATAATTTGAGACCAACAAGACAAGTAGACAGGCGTTTCAGTTGCTGTTTTCGTCTCTTCTCTTCACAGAAAAAAATTTCCAAAGCTCAACCTAAGAAGTCGAATAATTGCCGCAACAGTTGATCCACCACCAGACAGCATTCTTCAAGAAAATGCCACAATATCATTCAGTTTCAACAAGGTGTGGCCTCGTGACATAAACTGATGCTAATTTCTTGGGAAACAAGTTTAGTTAGCATAATTGAATACACTACTGCGCCTTTCGTAGACATGAAGACTCTGAGGAAAACATTTTAATCAACGGTTTCGTTTTTACTGCCCTCACAGTAACTGGACGGGTTAATGTGTCAGAGTCAGCGTTGTGATTGGTTGATTTCAATCCACTTTCTCGGATTGTCTTTTTTTACAGTCCAGTAAAATAATTGAGGCGGGAAATTTGATTGACGGGTGCAAAATACGAAACGACGGGAATTCAAACCTTTGACTCCAAGGAGTGATCAGTCTCCTCGCAATTTCAATAAAATGTCAGTCAGACAGGAATTGAGAATGACGATTATGATATCATAACACCAAATTCTCATGACTACCCAGGAAAGAAATCCATGGTACTAGTTAGGAGAATGAATTTTTCCATCATAGCAATAAAGGGGTTAAACTTCAGAAACTTCTTTATGGAGGACGCGACAAATGTTCTCTTTCTCTTAATTTTAAGGAATCAGATGAACGAGAAACACCACATTGTGTCTTTTGGAACTTCACTGTCAAGTACGTCCAGAAAAGTCAGATTTATTTCTTGAAGTCTCTTTCTTAGGGAGGCAGCGTTGGTCAGTAGTTGGGGCGTTGGGTTTGCATGCGGCAGCTCCGGGTTCAAATCCCGTTCTAACCTCTGGTTTGGATTTGTTTCCTGTTGTCCCGGATTCAATTTCACCACGCTTTGTAAATAGCCAACTGGTTGCCTCCTTCCCGTTGGGATTCTTAATCATGTTTCTGTTAAGGACGGTGCCCACTATTGTTATTACGCATACGTTCTGCGCATCTCGAGATAGTCGAGTTTCCTCAGTATCGGTGATGCTCACTAATACAGGGATATTTTTGCGCGGTTTAAAACTATCCGGATAAAGTAGATCTTAGTAAATAGTCTTGGTATCCAAAAACAAAATTGGGGGTAACCACGCTTCAATTTGAGAAAGAACGCCATGAATTATCTTGGAAAAATGCGTGGTTACCCCCAATTTTCTTTTTGGATTTCAATGACACTTGTCAAGATCTACATTTCCTGCATAATCATAAACCGGGGCAAAAATACCTTTGAATTAGTAGGCACGTCCTTAAGTTTGAATTGTTTCTTTCACTGTTACAAGTGGAGTGCCTGTAAACTAGCTTGACAGCTCAGTGCACTTCCACTATAAACAAAGCATTTTTAGGAATTCACATTTGTTTAGGTCAGAGGTCAACGGCTCGTGGTCAAAGAAAGGGTGCTCATTGGTGAAAACAGAGGATGATAACATCAGCTGTGCTTGTAATCATCTCACAAATTTTGCTGTTCTCATGCAAGTAGGAGAATCAGAGGTTAGTGCAAAAATTGGAATGAACAATTTCTTCAGCGACTTCTACAGACACCGATAACAAAAGGAAGAAAAGTACAGAGGCTCGATGACGGGCTAATGAAAGATCCAATGATTACGTCATTCAACATGGCGGCCATGACGTAAGTTGGAAACCAGCAATCGTTTTTCTTAACTTGCAGTCACGTGATTAGACGGCCATGTTCGAGTACAAAATAAAAGCAAAATGTCGCTGGTGTTTTGCATAATAATAAAGGCAAATTCCCAAAAGACTTTTTCGCTATCGTTCAGTACACCAACATGGCCGTTATGACGTCAGGTATAGACGACAAATATATTTAATTAAAACGAAATACCGAGGAAAATTACAACCGGCCAATTAGACTATACAGAAAAAGAAAAGTCGATTGCTGGGTACCCTTCTAAGCTAACCTAGTCTAGCACCCCTTACAATAACGCAATATTAGATTTGGCGGTCGGAAAGAATACATCAATAGGTATACTGCATACCGATGTAATAACACTAGGTAATTAGACAAATAGATAAATAAACAAGTTTAGGAATGGCTCCTTTTTGTACGTCGACCAGCATTACACCATTGATTTCTACGTCAAACTATCAGTGACGTTCTGAAAACCCTCTTTAAGCGACGTAACAAGACACAATCCCCCATAAAGAACTATAAATGCTCATTAAGCTTGTTCAGATACAGGAACGTAACGACTGATGTGGTCCACTGGCAGCCTATTTATATCGTGACTTAGAAAAGTATGTGATTTGCGTGTTGTGTCTTGTTTGTCTTTATAGGAAACGTCAGAACATCGGCTGGCATTGGAAGTGATTACGTATGTTGGCTGCGCGCTGTCACTTATTGGAGAAATACTCACAATCATTGCATATGGCACCCTCACGTAAGTTCACTCTACAGTCTGTCCATGTAACAAAGATGATGATGAATAAGGGGATCTCTTAACCAACGAGTATCGCCTGAGTCATCACTGAATTTTTGTAATCGGAAGGTCGACCCTTTTTTGCTCTGCAGGACCTTGCGCGACCACTTTGCATCTTTCGAACTCAAACAAGATCAAAATAGCAACTCATGCTTGCTTCTAAGATAACATTATCATTATACACATTTAGGAATTTCAAAGAGGAGCAGATTCAAATTCGCCTTAACCTTGTGATTGCTTTAGCCATTGCACAAATTGCCTTCCTTTCCGGGATTAATGCCGTAGAACCAAAGGTAAGTCAACACATTAATATTTGAGAACAACTTCAACTCGTCACGACAAAAACATTTTTAAACAGTAAATCAATTGAGTAAATTGTTACGCTGATATTGTAGGCCTGGTTTCTATTCTTGGGTTTCACTCACGTGACCAACACCGATGTTTTTCAACGAAAACCAAAGAAAATAGAGTTCAATTCCCGGAGGATTGGATCGGGACTCCAACATGGCCGCCGTTTCATTGTTTGGGGACTCCAACATGGCGACCGTGACGCCTTGTGAAAACCAAGGATTCTATTCTTAAGAGTTTCCTTCTTAAAACAAAATTCTAACTACACATAATGATTTGGGGCTAACTTAAAATCTATAATAATATAATTTTAATCAGAAGTCTTTTAGATATAGATTTTGTAATAAAAACTAACGATAAAAAGTCACGACGTTTCGACCCCTCGGAGGTCATTTTCAAGTGAGAATAAAAGTTTTAGGAATTAGCATAAATATGTAAAAACTAGATAAAAATGCGCCGAAATGTGATAAAAATATGTACAAAAGTGTAAAAAGTGCTAAAAATATATGGAGTAATGAACGGTAGCTAGAGAAAACAATAGACAAAAAATAATTACAAGAACTGTTCTAAACAAATAATTTGGCGCGGATAGAGTCACACTGTTTGTTTAGCGATGGTTTCAGTTCTTTTATAAAAAGCATTTCAAAAATAAGACAATCAAACTTGTTCTGGCACTTTCTCAGGATTCTAAAACTCTTTGGGATGTTGTTAGGTTCCAATGCATGTTTCTCTCTCAGATGGTCGCCGATGGTTGCCCCTTTGTGCTCTTCAATGCGCTGGTGAAGGTGCCGGCAGGTATATCCGACATAACCTGCGTCGCACAGGTCACACTTGAATTGGTACACAACGCACTGTTGGCTTACAAGGGGTGGCTTCTCTTCACGGACCCGGATCTGCCACAGCGAATATCATCAAGAGAAATCCATGCAACGTTCGAGAAGGCTTACTGGAAACTAGAACCGAAACTCGAAGACAGCAACGAGAGAGAACTAGCAGCTGCAACACTGCGATCTATTGCACTCAATTACAGCGAACGTAAAGGTCCAACACCACCGAAAGCAATGCTGAGAGCAATAAGTCAACTTAAGAAGAGGGATGACATTGTTATCACAAAGCCGGATAAAGGCTCAGGCGTGGTTATAATGGATAAATCTGACTACGTACGTCTGTTGAAAGAATCATCCATTAATGACGAAGAAAAATTTGCACCAGTAAGCCTTGAGAGACCAAGAACACGAGGTAGACCTCCGAAATTTTACCATCCATTACTCCAAAAGGAGAAGGAGTTGACGTCGACTGTACAAAAGATCCTACCCAAAAACATCGCCGACTCAGTAGTCCAAAAGGGTTCCAGGCTCGCACATCTGTACGGTCTTCCTAAAACCCACAAGAAGAAGTTAGCCATGCGTCCCATCTTATCTGCCACAGGAACATACAATTATAAACTTGCCAAGTGGCTGGACGAAAAGCTAAAGCCTTTGTCCGTCAACGACCATACCGTCCGTGACATTTTTGTTTTTGCTGACGAACTCCGTGAAATGAAAATCAAAGAGCATGATGTTTTGGTGTCGTATGATGTGTCATCACTCTTTACTAATGTTCCTGTGGACGAAACCATTGAGAGTATTGCAGAGAGAGCCTTTGAGAACGACTGGTTCAACAAAGAACACGATCTTAATATCACGAAGCAGGCCCTGATAGAACTGTTAAGAATCGCCACCAAAAATCAGCTTTTCCAGTTTGAAGGAAACTTGTACGAACAAGTGGACGGTGGGGCAATGGGCTCGCCGCTGGGGCCTCTCATGGCAAACGCCTTCATGTGTAACATCGAAAAACAGCTGGAAACAGAAAACAAGATGCCCGCCTTTTACAAGCGCTATGTTGATGACACCCTTAGCGCAATGCCTGATGTTGAAGCAGCTATAGATTTCTTAACGACACTAAACAACAGTCACCCTTCTATTGATTTCACAATGGAGCTCGAAGAAAATGGCAGACTACCCTTTCTTGGAATGAACGTAATCAGGAATGGATGCTACCTGAACACAACGGTGTACCGAAAACCAACTGACACCGGACTGTTGTTACATTATCACAGCCACGTTGACGCGAGATATAAACGGTCACTGATAAATACCATGCTTAACCGTGCGTTTAAGCTCTCGTCTACATGGAAGGCCTTTCACGAGGAATGTGAACGCCTCAAAGAGATCTTTTCCCGTCTGTGTTATCCTGAAGATCATGTGCAGTCCACCATCCGCCTTTTCGTTGATTCAAAAGTTTCCGAAGAATCACGCACCCACGTTGATGAGAAGCGTGGGGACCCAATCAGAGTCGTGTTGCCCTTCAAGGACCAAAAATCTGCGAACGCCGTACGGAGACAACTTGCCGACCTAAGCCGTAAGATCAGTGCGGATATTACCCCTGTCTACACGAGCAAAAAGATCAAAGAAGAGATCCGGGTCCGTGAAGAGAAGCCACCCCTTGTAAGCCAACAGTGCGTTGTGTACCAATTCAAGTGTGACCTGTGCGACGCAGGTTATGTCGGATATACCTGCCGGCACCTTCACCAGCGCATTGAAGAGCACAAAGGGGCAACCATCGGCGACCATCTGAGAGAGAAACATGCATTGGAACCTAACAACATCGCAAAGAGTTTTAGAATCCTGAGAAAGTGCCAGAACAAGTTTGATTGTCTTATTTTTGAAATGCTTTTTATAAAAGAACTGAAACCATCGCTAAACAAACAGTGTGACTCTATCCGCGCCAAATTATTTGTTTAGAACAGTTCTTGTAATTATTTTTTGTCTATTGTTTTCTCTAGCTACCGTTCATTATTCCATATATTTTTAGCACTTTTTACACTTTTGTACATATTTTTATCACATTTCGGCGCATTTTTATCTAGTTTTTACATATTTATGCTAATTCCTAAAACTTTTATTCTCACTTGAAAATGACCTCCGAGGGGTCGAAACGTCGTGACTTTTTATCGTTAGTTTTTATTACAAAATAATATAATTATTTTTTAATTAAAAATAAAAAATTAATTAATTAATTTAAAAAAAACATAATAATAATGTACAAGAAAAAAATACGAGATTCCGATTGGCTGAGAGCAGTGAAGTTCAAGTGTAACACAGTGCAAAAAAGTGTAATACCTGTGCAAATTACACATCGAAATTCTGGATTATGATTGGCTCATAAACAATAGGGTTTGGTCAGAACGAATCAAATCTTTTGTTTTTAAATCAAGCGCGCGCCCTGGATGGCGCAATTTATGGCGCAATTTTTTTTTACCTCGACGGACAAAATGGCTGCCAGTAGTCGTTTTGCCACTGTAAGTGAAGATGATTTCTCGTTGAAATGTTTTTTTTTTCCTCTTTTTTGAAATAATCACCTGTGTATTTATACTAAAACAATTATTCGCCTCAGGCTCAGTGATTATAGGTGAATATTCACCTCGACTTCGTCTCGGTGAATATTGTTAAATAACACGATTTTTCTCGTGCAATTTGGAATAAATAAATTTTTTCAAAGACTACACATTGGTCTTCTTTGAAAAATTTACTCGTGCTTATTTATTCCAAATTGCACTCGAAATCATGTGATTACCTACACTAATTTTTACATTTTAACATCGACTGTATAGAGGAGCCCATAACCTGGAGCCCTCAACTCCAACTAAACTTGGACTATGAAATGGCATTTTCACAGATCAAGCTATTTTTAGACGAGTTCTTAAATAAGATTTGCCTTGCACAAGTGACTATTCTCAATCCCATGGGTAATAATTTCTCATATAAGATTTGTGATAAGCTGGAAAGGTCTGGTTTCACGGAAAAATCAATCTAAAAATAACTTGGTCTGTAAAAACGCCACTCCACAATACAATGAAGTTGTACACTCCTTAGTCATGGGCTCCTGCTGAAAAGCACTAATTACTACTAATTACTTAGACAATACCAAAAGGTGGCCAATCACAACAGAGGTTGGTTGACCAATCAAAGCAGACGCGCTGAATCAAATGACCCAATCACAGCGCAAAGCACTGAAAAAATATGCAGTTGGTGAAAAGCGCGGGGAAACTTCATAGGGCGTTAACATAAAAAGAAGTAACACAAGCAACATGGGCAAACTCTTTGTTAGAACAAAGGACACCATTTGGCAACGAGTTAAATCAATGAGTCAGAAAATCCCAGCACAGAGATAGCCTAAAATATTTTAACGTAGGATGTTTTGCCTTTTTATTTTATTTTCTATAGTGAATATAACGTCATTTACTCACTAGCCTAAAATATCAGCGTGTAAATGAAGCTTACTATATATGCAAAACACGAGTTTAAAGTCTGAAAGTCCGAACCTCCCGTGCTACATATTAATTCAACCGCGTACATACACATTGCATTCTCGAACTAGTGAGTCTTTGACGTCATTTTCTCCTCGATCCAGCAATTATGGCGGACCATTAGATGGGAAAACTCCAATAAAAATAAACAGGTGTCTTTCTGAAATCAAGGCGTAAAGCTTGGGTGACTTAGTGTCTAGTTAACATAGTTTTGAAAGCCAAAGAAAAGTAGAATTGATTTTTTGGTCATGGTAGCACTTTAAGGAGACACCTTTTGACATGCTGTGATGTGTATGCAAAGTACCATGAACCTAATTATGCAACTGTATTGGACATGAATGCTTTCAAATCAGGACTCATTCGTAATACTCCCTTGGAGAAAAATCGATTTATCAGCTTATTTTTCTTCCTCAACAGGGTTTGTGTGTCTTCACAGCGGCGTTAATCCATTATTTTTACCTGGTGGGATTTGCTTGGATGTTATTTGAGGGCGTCTATTTGTACCTTAAGGTGGTCAAAGTATTTAATACTGAAGTTCGAATGCGGCTTTTCCTCGCAGTTGCTTGGGGTACGTTTCGCTCTATTTGTTCTCCCTCACAAAATGTTTTTCAATCGATTGTTACGGAATGTCGTAAAGGCCTTGCTCCAAAAATAAAATAACTTTAAACCACAGGAAATAATTTTAACAATCGAAATCTTTTGACTTTTTTTTCAAAGAAAATCGTTTGCATTCGAAAAAAATTAATTTCAGAATCGCTTGTTTTTCGTTTTTAAATTTCCTGCGTGCCGCCATCTTGAATAATAATTATTCAAGATGGCAGCAATTGTAAGGGTTGGCCTATTGTTAAAAAACAAAAAGGTCTTTCCGTCAGAAGTGGGAAATGGTCAAACTTTCAAGTCTTTTCGGAAAAAAAAAGGACTGATAAATTGTCGGGCATCCCGAGATGTGCGAGAACACGACGACACAGAGTTCTCTTTATTACGGTCTGATCTACGTGACTGTAGTTATATCATCAGAGGCACTAACTGCCGGTAAAACCAAACCAAACTGGAAAACAGCCGAAATGTTCACCAAAAGCTACATAATTCGAGTTCGTTTCATTCACTTTCAATGCCTTGGTTTTTTTCCTCATCAAAGGCGTTCCTGCTGGAATAGTGGCGCTATCAATTGCGTTTGCCTCTGGTCAAGATGGCGGTATACACAGCTACGTAAATGGCGCATTGTAAGTAAACTGAAGCAGAAAGGAACCACGTTGACCCTTTCTTACTGTCTTTTTCATCCTTTTGTAAAGCAGTACAACACCATCAATTGGAGGTGACCGTCGGCGCCCGCTTTCCTGCTAAGCTTGAAGTAGCACCGGACTGCCGTACGGAAGGCCGGGGCCGGGACCGGGGCGGGGGCCGGGGGTTTTGAACCTGCAGGACGGGACAAAATGGCGAGATCGAACTCCTTGTATGTTTGAAATCTGCCTCAGCCAAGATAAATGACGTCGATGAACGGCAAAGCAAATCCCTCGAACTTGGAGAGTGGAGTCAACTGAAACAAATTTTTCTTTCATTCTCTCCAGCGCGAAGTGATCCGTAACCAAAGAAGCAGTGAGTTCAAGGTCTCATCAAATTGTCTCTATAAATGTCGCTCGTTTCATCCGCCCCTCTTCCACATTAAACGATGCTTTTTTGGAGCACAAAGTAACTCGTGTTACTGTTCTTTTATGTTTACGTTTAGCTGCTGGGTTTCCTTCAAAAATCAGATTATTTGGACCTTCGTGGCACCTGTTCTTGTTATTTCTGTGGTAAGATGTCCATTTCGTCCTCGTACAATAATTAACTTGAACAAGAAAGCTCCCTCAGCTAAGATTGTTAGCTCTCCACTATTCTCTGAGAGGTTTTTTCCTGGGTGTTAAAATCTTCCCTAACTGAAATTAACGTTCAAATTAATTTACACTGATTTTATTCTTCGGTGTGGCTCTTGTAAAATTCAATTCATTACATTTTCTCTAGGGATATCTTTAAATGTTACGTTATGTTTTCAGCTGTAAATAGGTAAACGTGTCAAAGAAAGCACTTTGATTTTTATCGACGTCCCACCTTTAGGAATGCCAGAAATCCTTATCCCTTATGTTTTGGTCAACAGACTTGTCGGTACCCGCACGGTTCAAATTTTTGTCGGCTTTTTTGACCCGAAAAATTCGATACAAACTAAACCCGCCATTCTAAGGGTGAGATACGAGAAAAGGAATGACCCTGTCTAAGACCTCGAGCTTCGTTTGCTTTTACAATTTCATCAAATATCTGTAATAATGTTCTTTAGATAAACATGGTGCTCCTTAGCCTTGTAATCCATGAAATCCTGAAGATGCAAAGAAACAAAAAATCCGACGTAGAAAGACTGGGACAAAGTGTCAAGACCTGTCTTGTTCTTTTTCCTCTCCTTGGATTGACCTGGGTTTTTGGATTTCTGAGCGTGACAAACGCAAGTCTTGTGTTTCAATACATCTTCACCATTCTCAACTCCTTACAGGTACCTTGTTGTTGTTTATGTTGTTATTCTTCTTGAAGGTGCAAATATATATGATTCACTTGTGGTGACTGCAGTTGAAGTCGAGTTGTTAGTGTACATTCAGTTGAATATGCAGAAATCTTGAAGCTGTAGTTGTCGAAGTATCTTGTACCCAGATTTAACACAAGATACATGAAGGAATTGCTTGCACATAGAGGTTCTATATGAACCTGAAATTTTACGGCTGAAGCAGAAGTAAACGAACCATCGATTAAAAACGAAAGACTGTTTCAAAGAGTTTTCGTCGACTGTGCGGCCTCGAGATAAAAGGTTTAACATATATTTGAACACTTAGGGCATGCTGATATTTCTACTTACATAATGTTAAAAAAGGACTTAATTTTCTTCAATTAGCTTCGTTCATTATCCTTAAGTCTTTCTTCTATTTTACACTTGACTCCACCGACTTCTTTAGGGCTAGACTCAAATTGTTAAAAGTCGTTCCATTCTCTGATTCTTTTACAAGACCCTCTTGTTTTACAAAAATTTGATACTCAAAACACGATCTTGAATAAGGTATCCCTTGGAAGTACTTTCTGACGATTCTTTCTTTCAGGGGTTTTTCATCCTTGTACTTCACGTTCTAAGAAGCACAGATGTGCGAGCTGAATTCAAACGCAAGACACAAAGGTGGATGATGAATGGCCTTTCATCCAATCGCGTAGCAGACTGGCCTCACTCCACTAATGTGTGGACAAATAACGCCGTAAATAGCGACGTCTACGAGTTCAATGAAAAACCAAAAACTACATCCCCGTCACCGACTACCAGCAGATACCACAGTCCAATTGAAGCACCACAACACGGAGCCTTCACTACTGTGGACATGTAATCATCACGTGACAAGTACGTGATTGAAACTATCCAACGATATTGGTGGTCGAACTGCTGGGTTTCACTACGAGTAGACGAGAATTCAAACGAATTTGATTTGATTTGATTTCTGTACAGTATCCCCAATTAGTAGCACGGCTCTAGATAGAGCGGTTTTCAATTGAGTGTCGAAAGTAATTAGTGAATTACTTTGGTTTTGCATTACTTCACTCATGATTGGTTCAAAGTTCTCGCGCCACTTTTTCAACCAATCAGAACTGAAACCAAAACCAGTCGTGGCTTGCGCGTGCACATTTTCCCGCGCTTTGAGTCGGCTACGTGTAATTACTTCGAGTTTTGATTGGTTTACTGGATTGTCTCTGTCCTTTTTGATTGGCCGAAGTAATTACTTTGGTTTTGGTTTTACGACACTCATTTGAAAACCGCTCTACACTTGACACTTATAAATTAAAGAGAACAAAGACGGTAGGGTAGAATCTGCTGAATTTACTCAATTATTGTCTTTCATAGGCCGGTTTCGTAATCTCCCGCTTGACCGTAAAAAATGTTAGTTTTCTATCTTCGATCTGCAAGCGTGAAATTTGTGTTAGTGTGAATTAGTGAGTCTGCAATCCCTTTCCGTAGCTGCCATAGTAACTTTATTGAGAGCAATTGTACTGCTCCAGTCCAACCCGTAGAATACAGTAATTTGGTGAGTGCGTTACGCAATAAGTAATAAACCCGTACATAAACCCGTTGTGACAAAATGTTTGGTGCGGCAATACAATCGAGATGACCCTGTGACAGATTTTATAACCAACCTTTAAAAGTCCAGTTTATTTCCCAAAGTCATTTCAGGTCTGAGTCCTCGATAGATGATAATTAGACACAAAATTCTCTACTTCTCTGACTCCCCACATTCCAAAGTATCGATGGCCTCTCCTAATATGGTAACAAACCGATAAACGTCCATGAAACTGTTGTACAGCGGTGCAGGAGCAATTCTCATCACGTCGGGTTCACGTGTGTCAACCTGAAAGAAATTTAATAGGAAAAGAATTTTGAAAGAATTCTCAAACTCTTCTGATAAAAGACCACAAGGCGTTTTACGGACCGAACCTCACTCTTTTTTACTGCTGACATATATTTAACAATTATCCTGCGAAATCGCGCAGAATATCGCCTGATACTAAGCCGACGAGGCCGTAGGCCAACTGGCTAAAATCAGGTGATAGTACGCAAGAATGAGCAGGCTAATTGTTCTATTATTCAACAAATTGATGACAAAGCACAATTTTCTACGTTTATTGGAACAAAAAAAGCTGGATAAACTATCATTTTTCTTCGCGACACACAAAATTACGTATATCGCAGGATATACGTTGAGTACGCACGACGAATATTGAGCGCCATGACTATATTTGGACATCAGGCGATATTCCGCGCGATTTCGCAGGATAATTAACAATTATTCCATGAGCGCGCGTTGGATATATTAGATGACAGATAGCCAACGAGGCGCGTAGCGCCGAGTTGAATATAATCATCTCATATCCAACAAGTGCGAGTGGAATAATTGTTTTATTAAAAACGTCCCCAAAATATAGAAAACTAGACTAAAATAAAAATAAAAAGGCCCAAAAAATCACTCATATGCTTGCCGTGTTTGTAGATTATGGTATAATGGCTCATAACCCATGATGGCTTAACCAATCAAAACTCTCGAATTGCATTATCCAATGATCCAGTTTTTAATAATAGGCCTTATTCACGATAGCCATGTTGGTTTTCATATTGTCATGCAAATTAGCCATGCGTTATGCTGAAAAATCGCCTCAACGAAATATTGAAATAACATTGCAAAAAGTCCATTTTAGTATTTAGAATTAAGTACCTTTTATAAATTTTTTTATCTTTTGATTGCCTTTGACATTTTGACTTTCTACTTCGTTATCTGCTCGTTTTTCACTTAAAAAAAACGTCGAAGTAACTTGTGTAATGATTGTATTTTACTGCTTAGGTGATAAACATTCAATGAACGTGAAACAAATCATCTGTGTGGCTTAAGTGTTCGTTATAACCTCTCGAACTTGTGTTGTTTGCCCCCTAAGAAGTGTGTAGCTAATTTGCATGATAATAGCAAATCCAACATGGCGGTCATCGTGAATAAGGTCTACTGTTAAATATACACTTGACGGTTTCTCCTCGAAATAAATGAGCACACCGTCGGCTTCCTTGGAGAATACCCTCGCTCTAGAGGGTAAAGGAATTACCGACGTTAAATAAGGTGTACCTTTCCCTTTACCGTGCCTGGACAAAAAACGACTCACCACTACACCTCGTTTCTCAAGCTCATCATGAACAGATTTGATTGGCATCGAAAATTTAACCGAAAGCTGACAGCCGCGCTCCGATGGGTTGATTGGCGTTACTATGGATACATGAATGTTATTTCTTGGTGATTTCCCGTTCTGGAGTTGCTGTCTTTTTGTGGGTATTTCATCCTCGTTGTCTGGATTACCGAAATGGTACAAAAGGAGAAGCTCTAGATACGCTGAAAGAGAAACGTGATTTGGAAAAGCAATTAACTACAGAAAAGGGATAAAATATTTCTTAAAAACATTTTAAGATTAAAAAGTTTGCTAAGAACAATGGGTGACTAAAAAACGTGTAACGTATACGAAAAGAAAACGACAAAAGGGTTTGCCACTTTGGTCCGTCTGGATATTTCAATTAGGCTTTAGGTTCTTGATAAAAGGCATTTCGAAAACTAAACACTCAAATTTCCCTTGGCACTTTTTTAAAACTCTAAACCTTTTGAAAGAAAGACAATTTAGAGTTCTAAGAAAGTGCCAGGGCAAATATGAGTGGAAGACTTTTTATTTCTTTGCGTCATACACGTTAAGCCTTTTTGATACATCATTGCCAAACTGGGCACATTCAGTTTACTGACTGGGACAACATACAATTCAACACCGCTATCTCCGTGCCATGTTCTATGCCAATAGTGTGTCGATTCTTTAACATGAAACAGAATTTAACAAATTAGGGTTGTAACACGGGGCCTGCCTACAGTTCACAGTGCTTGAACGATAAGAGTTAAACATCCAAGCATTTGAAGAAGTGATTACGAAGGCAGGCTTAGGCAGCACTATCTCTCCCCCACCCCCCCCCCCCCCCCCACTTGTTTAAAGGCCTTGAATGTAGGTATGGCCGGTGATAAACCCAGGTCCTCCCGCACGACAACTCAATGGACTACGCTTACCTGTTAAGAGTTTCGACTTCGTTCTCAATTGTTTCATCGATGTCTTAGCAAACACCTAAAGAGTAGTTAACACGAAAAAGAAACCATAAACAAGAATGTTAACGCACTAGGGAAGCTACTTGATCAAGACGTCTGTTACAATATCTAATAATTGCCAGCTTACAAGAGCTGCAACTCCCCCCTCTTTTTTCCATATCAAAAAGTCGAATTAAATGATTCGCACTTGATGTTGCTTGCAAATGGGTTAAGTGAACTCGAAGAACGTCCTTTAAACAGAGTTTGGAGACGACTGTTGGAATATTATGCACTGCAGTAGTTTCAAGGAATACCGACACCCCTTATTGTTTGGCGTCACTTTTCCGTCTACGCAGGCTTCTGTTCTCGCCAAAATCCCACTATTCACAACAACGCATCCATACATCCCATGGGTGAGTTAAAATGCAAAGCAACCGATTCGCAACTTACAAAAAAAAAAGCTTACGTTTAAGGCACCAAGCAAAGACATCGTTGGTAATAACGGAGGGTTGGACAACTGAAAGCCAGCTGCCCCAGGAATTGGCTTGAATTCTGCAAGAAAAAAATTCAAAAGCTCGAGGTAACCTTTTCAGAACAAAAAACGAAGGCATGCATAAATAAATTCAGCACTTAGTCTGAAGAACGTTCTACAGCTGTGACTTTCATCAACTTAACATGTACAATCACTATGGAAAGAATTCAAAGAAAGCTTACCATGCTCCATTTCAAATCGGCTTTTTCTATCATGTCCCCACCATCCGGCGAATCTGAAGAGAAA
>OX421453.1:40640925-40655925 GCA_949126865.1 Montipora capitata | reverse complement strand
TTTTCATTACAGAGTCAGTGTTTTCACCTCGACAGCTGCATGCAAAATTTGCATGCCACATAAATAGGCCTGAAATTTTCAAAGGAAAGAGAAGACTGTACATTTTGCCAACCAGTTTTCCTTCGTTTTTCCAGATACTTATTTCACGCCAACAATTTGTTACACTCGGAGTAGTTCTATTTTGTAGACTGGTTTGCCCAGCAAAACGAATTTGTTACTGAAATCGAGGAAATGGAAAAAGAGGAATTTAAGGAAATTGTTTGTATAAGAAAGTTCTACATGGCTGCAAATATACAAGACGGGCCATATTACAACAAAGCAACGCTCACCAGCTCAATTAGAGCTGCCATTGACAGTGAAAATGTTTTAAAAAGGAGACTTCCCATTAAAGTTGCATGAATATCGACCCCGAATGGTTATCTTTCGCAAGTATTGAGATCGAGTGTTGTTGAGATCACTTCGTGTGTATATATTAAAACCATTATTCTTTTCAATGTCGGTAAATATTCTACCACTCTTCACCTCGATTTCAAAGAATAATTGTTAATTATTGTATCTTTCTAGGCAAGGTATTCGTATCTCTTTAAACTGGGTAGCCTGCGTAGCAAGCGTTTCCGTTGAAGATTTTTAATGTTTTGGCCGCGCGAAAAATGGGGCGAGACAAGAAGTTCGTTCTCCTCTCCTCTCCTCTCCTCTCCTCCCCTCCCAACTACATTTTTATTTTTTTGCGCTCGCCCTATTCTCGCGCTGCCGAAAAAAGAGTTCGCTCCTCGCCCACTGGAAACGCTTGCTATGCAGGCTATAAACTGGGTGGGGATGAAGTGCTCCATACAGGTCGTCCTTTGCTCCATAGACTCAAATGGTCAGCTGTCTTGGTAGAATGGGACCACAGGATAGCTGTATTGGATCACTAAGTGGCCTGGGGATAAGGACCCCATGGTTATCTTAAGGGAAAACGCGAGTTCTTCATCCCCTGCCACTGTACCCCACATATTTTGTTGTGTCTTTCCATGTGTTGGGAACATTAATGGCCTTGTTTCCACGAGTCTCCGATGACTCAGTGGTAGAGCACCCGAAGTAGTATTCGGCACGTCGTGGGTTCGACTCCTGCCAAGGAGCACTCGGGTTTTTTTCTGCGTATCCCTGAGTCACCGTTGAAGCTGAAAATACCTTCTCCTCATCTTATCCTGATAGTTTCATTGGTTCAGTTTTATCTCACTTTACAAAAGTTTTTACAGTAATTATAAGCTCTGTTTGTTTGTTTTTTAATTGAGGTTTAAAAGCCTGGGGCTCTGTGATCTATTTTCCAAGTCGGGACAAGTGCAACGGCACTGAAATAGAAAGTAAGTGTGAAGACAACGGGAAACGCGGAGTAAGAATCAATGACACGAGAAGCTTAAATAAAGTCTTGGGGAACATTAATGACAGTAAGGAATACTGGACTGGACTCAGGTAAGAAGGAAACAGAATCCAAGCACGCCCAAACATTTTGCGTTATGTAAAAAGCAGGCGCAAGTAGAATTTCTAATTTACGGTAGTTCAGGAGAGCGTGAACATGTCTTAGATTTATGATGACGCAAAGGATTAAAAAAAAAACGAAATACTAAATCTCCACAACTGACGCAAGCTGACGTTTTACGTTCCAAGCTTTTCAATCACGTTCACTGGATCGATAATGCTGAACATCCTGTTATATCCTGGATTATCGGTGAAGTTATTTATTAATCCAGCGATGCTGATTCTAGAAATAAGTAGCAGATACTCAGACTTAATGGGACAGAAATGGACATTAGTGCAGATACCTCTCCTAGGGGGGAGAGGGCGCTAAGCAACGACGAAACTGACGAGGATATGGACGTTACAAAACTTTGACAGTCTAAAAGGGAAGGATCTAGAGTTTAAAACGAGCAAAAATACATGACCCGGCAAGCTCAACTCGACGTGTTCTTCTCAGTTAAGTACATTTTTTTGCTAACTTTTCCTAACGACGTGAAATGAACAAATGTGAGGTTATGTGGAGGACGTGAGCCATGCATAATTAATTCAGTTCCATACCGTTTACTCACGTTCAAAACTGACCGATTGGACCTCAGAGGGTTGGATCTAGGGAAAGGTGACGTCACTTGCTCACTAGCTTAAAATTGCAGCGTGTAAATGCAGCTTATCATATATGCAAACCAAGAGTTTAAAAGACTGAAAGCCCGAAACTCCAGTGCTGCCGTATTCGGGAATTTTAGCAACGACGAAGGCTACGGCAACGAAAACGCCACAAAGCAAGAATATCATTGGTTAAGGCCGGTTTACACGGTACGATTTTTGACAATTGTCAGCCGGATTTATCGGCCCGACGGCGTCGGAGCGCAATCTTATGTGCCAGCCAATGTACGACCGATTCATGGAGATGAAAATCGGTCCGATTCAAGACATTTGTTGCACTGCAACAACGTGAGCATACATCAGGAAATCTTTCAGTTTTTATCTTCACTTTAGAACCGTTGCTATAAACTCTATTGTTCAAGGTGAACAAGATGGAATAATCGCGAAATACTTTCGATAGCACTGTTATATAAGTGACGTTGAAGTTGACGTTGCTGTTGTCCTTGCTAAAACTCCCTATTAATAAGTGTTTTCACGAATTCACGTGACGTCACGGCCATGTTGGTGTCCCTAAACAATGGAACGGTGGCCATTTTGGTGTTCCTAACTAATCCTCCGGGAATCGAGCTCTATTCTCATGCAAACGCTTTCCTTTGTTTCTGTGGAAAAACAAGGTTACTGATCACGTGAGTGAATACACTCTGAAAGCCATTTTCGAAATACATGTATCAGTATTCAGCTTGATAGTGAGGCAGAAAGGAATAGAAACAGGTTGCAATTAATGTGAAAGATATTAATGTAGCATCCAGTTTCCTTTGTCTTTGTCTTCTAAACCTCTCCTTCAAGCTCATTTCTGATATATCGAAAGTGGTCTATTCAGCCGCGTACATACGCATTGCATTCTTAATTAAACAAGCGAGTCTTTGACGTCATTTTCTCCTCGATCCAGCTCTCTCAAGATTCTAAAGTTTGTAATGGCGGACCATTAAATAGGAAAATTCCAGTAGAAATAAACAGGTGTATTTTTTAAATCAAGGCTTAAAACTAGAGTTAATTTAGTTAATATAGTTTACCTTGTGAAATCCAAAGAGAAAGAAGAATTGATTGATTTGGTCATAGTAGCACTTTTAAAAATATTTTCATTGCGAAAAAAGGATTGGAGATTCTAAAACAAGAGCGACAGACAATTACGAACATATTGTCATTAGGAGCTTTTTTCTTTGCAAAAATCATCACAGAGTTTGTATGCGACCACGGTTGACTGACAAATCATCCTCGTGTGCATAAGGCACCACGCCTTTTGTAGTGCGTTTTTGTCCAGCTACGTCATCATTGTTCGATACATCCTATCATTCGCTTACCAGGACTTTCTTTTCATTGATGACTTATATACTCTTTGATTTCTTTCAGCTGGCGTCACGAATGGGGATATTCCTGGTATCTAAATAAAAACCTTCCCACCAGGGTAGAGGAAAACTTGACTGATATAAACAATACGTGGTTTTGCTTTTTGTTCAAGAAGGGTGAAACAAAATTGATAGCTGAGAGATGTGACGAAAGCCATTATTACATCTGCCAAGATTCGCAGACTGTTCAACCTCGAAGTAAGAGTGACTTCATGCACGTTACCTCATAGAATTTTAAACCTCTTCATTGAGAGAGATCAAGCTGTGTAGTTAGTTGAAATTTGGTATTCCCCCAAATTTTATTAATGGAACCTGTCGGTTTCTTGCCTGTTAGCACGAAGCACTGAGCAAGAGCATAAACAGGAAAAATAATCAAATTTGATTAGCTAATAGCGTGCGCGTAAGCGGTGTTTTCAAGCAGGCAACCGTGGACAATAACCGATAGAGCTTTTTACCATGAGGACCAAGGTCCGAACTCTTTCCGCCCTAATCCCAGCAAATAGAAATTATTGCAAAAGTTTACAGATAAGAGGAACAGTTACTCGTAAACAACTTCCCGGGATGTCATATAGGTCAGAAAAATAACAAATCTGAAGAAAGTGGATTCAAGCAAGAGTGTACACAGTGAAAGTGAATTCACTATCCAGACAAAGAAACTGCTAACGAAACGACGGCTTTTATACAAATGACAGCTTTCAACCGAACAGCAAACAACAAATAAGTTATTTACCGATCTTGTTTACCCTGGTTCCGGAGGTTTTTCTTGAGCTGCGAAAAGAGCCGTGAAGCGGCGAGAAAGAAATAAACCTCTGGTTACCTTGGACTTGAATCTCACTTTCATGCAGACGCCAGGGCCAGATTGGTTGATATTTTTACAAACATACAGATCAATATGATTGGTTTGTTTGATTGGTAATACCGAGAGGACGCGTGATTACTAAGTTGCCATTGGTCCCTTTTGAAATTATCAATTTGACGCGTTTGACAGCTGGCGTCTGCATGAAAGTGATATTCAAGTCTAAGGTAACCAGAGGCCTTTTCTCTTTCTCGCGCTTCGCGACTCGTCTTCACCCCTTCTCGGGTCTCTCGCGGCTCAAGAAAAACCTCTGGGGCCAGGGTAATCTTGGTCCGTCCATATGGAAAGAACCGCCCACTTGGTCTTGAGTAGGGCTATCAGCCGTCGGCCTTACTCAAAACCTCGGGCACGATTTTTTTCGGGTCTTTCTGCAGGTACCGGAAAGCATTGTGGTTTTGGTCACTAGCGATTTGTCTTCATTCGGAGTTGCTGTGTTTTCTGTCTTTTGTTTCTTTTGTTTTACGCAATTTCTGGTACTTGCAGAAGCTGCCTTTTTTTTCCCATAAGGACGTCTCTTCCGGTAAATAGCATCTCCATTATTGCAACGCAATTGATAATTAGATCATAGAATTTAAGAAAGCCACATATATTAAAGCACTAACCTACCTCTAAATCGGCCTTACTCGATCCGTAAGGCCAGGGAAGCTTTTTTAATTTCAAAAGGAAGGACAATTGATCCCAACGGTCTCAATATCCGCGAAGAAACGTATTAGATTTCAGTTTAATTTAGAGTCACTTCCGTTATTTTTCCGTTACTCTTAGTATTTGAATTCAAATTCGTTGTAACTGCCATGTTTTATCACATTTTTTCCAGTATTACGTCAACATCCATTTATTATAAATATGTACATGGAAGCAATTCAATGTAAACTCACAATGTACCTGAAGAAGGCTGGTTTGGCCAGCCGAAATATAGTACATCACTAAAATCAAATCTAGGTTGTATCGGCTCTTGCTTAAAATATTAAGTTTCTCAACTTGTAATTACGCCGATCAGATCAAGACACTGATCCAACGTACACCGACAGGAAGATTGTCCATGGTTGCTTGTTTCAAAACCTTTGAATAGATCAGAACGTGTGAAACAGAAATCTAAAACCTCGAGCAGCTATATCTGTCTGTTTCTATCATGATTAGAATTATGAGCTAACTATCTTACAGATGTATATACAGGAGGACAACCAAGAAAAAGAAAAAAGCGGAGAGCGAATGGAAACGATGCAGGTCTGTGGAGTTGTCGTTGTTTGTTCTATTCGTGTTTTCTGCTGAACAAGCGGTGGTTGTGCGAACACTTACTGAAGTGTTTCTGTGATCAAAATTATATTCGAAGGTGACAGCATTTCCATACCTTTTACAGAAATTCCAGAAAATAGAATTTTGAAATCTGGAATCCAGCCACTTATAGAATCCGGAATCCAAGACTCTCTTAGATGACCTTACATGGGGCGAAGTAACAATTGATTCACTATCATAAGCACACGTACAAAGCCACAAAGACGAGCTAACAAATAAATACATCGAGATAGCAAAAGTTTAGCCTAAAAACAAGTGAAAGGTTTCCACTTGTTTATGCAAGGTATAGATTTACGGTTCAATTCCACTTTTTTTACTATTAAAAGGGAAGCTTTTACAGACAAGTATTCTACATAATATGCCATATTTTGCAGTGAGCATTAACAGATGATGAAAAAATGGTGATCCGGTGATTAAAATGTGCGACAATACGAACGACGTATGATATTTCAACCGGGGATTATTTTCATCCGAATGAAAGAAAAATGAGCTGGGGCATTCTGAAGATGGTTTTGGGTTGTTTAAACTTTACGAACAGTAGTAAACAATGCGCTAATGACCGCAATTATGTTTCAGATGTTTAGCTTTGAAATTCTCTACAAGTTCACGAACGAGCTGGAAAATAATTTTACTGTTCGGGCCAGCGAGCATGGAACAATTTCTCTCCTCAGCGTGAGAAACTTGCAGAAAATTGAAGCTTTCACGACGATGACTTTTTTAAGTATCCTGTTGAAATCATAAGCTCACTATATAATTTGCAAACATTGATAATCTTAATGCTCGGAATCGTAAAGTAACTTTTATAACTTACCTTAAAGAAACGGCAAAGAAATTGCTGTTGCTATCCGTGCTCAAAAATCTTTAAAACCATAAGAGCTTGATAATTTTCTGGTTTGCCAAACACAATTACTTTATCGAAGTGTCAACTTTCTCGCCACTGTCACCACTCTCGGGCGCCATATTTGTTTTCCACGTGACAAACATATGGAGCTTCACGGTTGCTTCACGGTTGCTTCACGGAGGCTTTCACGGAGTGCTTCACGGGCTAAGTGGCGAATGATTGGAAACCATTGGCCAATCATAGCCAGGTGTGGTACCCATATTATTAGTAAACCAGACATACTGGCGCCAGAGGCTATAATAGGTGTTACTAAAACGTGTATCACTTATATCAAAATTAAATTTAGTTGGCTTACTCGTGAACTCTCTGTTTTAAGGTAAACGTGTTGTAGTGCGCCCTATCGGTTTCGGTCGTTAGGCTTTTGTCTTGAGAGCCGTAGATAATCGAGTTCAAGACCAGTTCTGGCCACTCATTACATTTGATTCTGGTTTAACTTCTCAGCTGCACTTGTAAACATCCAACTGGTTTGCCTCCGGCCAGTTGGCATTCGTAACCGTGCTTGTATATTGTTGTGGCCCCAGTTGTACCAAATCGAGTGGGGCATTACTAAACCACAAAACAGCGAAACACCAAAACACCGAAACGAAGCTCCAAAACACCATGTATGACCCTACCATACACTGAATACTAACCGAGAAAGGTTGGATTTGAGATTAAATATCGTTTTAGGCCTATGTTGCTCCTAATTCATTCTTGAGATTAAGATTAGGATTCAGATTCTGAGATTAGGCCTCAAATCCAACCTTTGTCGGTTAGTATTCAATGTATGGTGGGGTCATACACGGTGTTTTGGTGCTTCGTTTCGCTGTTTCGCTGTTTGGTTGTTTAGTAATTTCCAAACTTTTTGTACACGCCTTTACTAAGATGTGCTTACAGTGTGCATCTTCACAGTTGCATGAGCCATACTGAAATGTTGGCACTTCAGATTGAAACTGTCGGATAGTGTTTATTGACAGGATAAAGTTATCCGGCCTTGCAAAAACTAGGGCCTGTTCTGTCGTTTCGTTGATTGTTTCGTTAGCCCTGAAAAGCCCACATGGGGAGTGGTTAATTAAGGACGGTGCCTTCTAATTCAAAGGTATTTTTTCCCGGTTTATAAACATGCGGGAAAAGTAGATCTTAACAAGTGTGATTGAAATCCAACTAGAAAATTGGAGGTAACCACGCATTTAATAATATTCATCAACAATATTTGTGAAAGCGTTAAAATACAAAGCAATGTATGGCGTTCTTTTCCAAATTGAAGCTTCATCATCTCTGAAAAATGCATGGTTAGCCTCAATTTTCCTTTTACATTCCAAGAGTACTTGCTGAGTTCTGCTTTCTCCGCATAGTTTTAAATCGCGCAAAAATATCCCAGTATTAGTAAGCATCACCCATAGGACGGCCCGAGTATCCGGCTTGGGATGCGCAGAACGTATGCGCAATAACAATAGTAGGCAACCTTAGCATAGTTGTTAAATAAAAAAAAGATGGTTTCTGTAATTTAAAAGAAATTCATAAACGCTATATTGCAATTTGACTTGCACGTGGAAAAAATGGTACCTCAAGCCCCTCTTACACAATTAGTTAGCTTTTCGGGAGAACAAAGTCATAGATGTATAATTTAATTAAACATTTTTTTTTTTTGTAGGTACAAGTATGACATTCCGTAAACTGATAGAGGCAACCGTGATCCTTTCTTAACAGTTACCACCAGCTGTATTTTCAACACAATAGAAAAGCTACATTATAAAGTACCAATGCATAAAAAACATCGTTAAAAAACATCACTCAAATTGCCGAGGGTGATGAAGTCATTACTATTACGGAAAGTTTACGTTCTCTCGATGCCGAGTGCATCTTGAGTTCATTTCACTCAACCACGTGTGTCGTTGGTTGTAGTTTGGAGAGCACTAAGAGAAGCTTACTAGCTAAGAAGGACTCCGTCTTTATAAGGTGGATAAAAATGCCTGAGATTGATCGAATTGGACTGGTAGTCACCTCAAGGCATTTTTAATAAGAGATTGTTTCGTTGATTGTATTCCAGATTTTAAGCCTTTGTCAAGTTTAGCCTGATTCTCAGACGGTCCAGGTCGCGCTAGTGTTACGCACTCTACTCCCTTCCCCGACGTCCGCGTGGCATTTCGAAGAGCTCCCTAAGCACTGTTATACTTAAAATAAGGAAACAAATGTGAGACGGACCGATCAATATGGCTTTCTCGGCGGTCTGCTTCGTAGACGGGGTTATTAGGGCCCCCTTAGCTGTAAACATGTGGGCTTCTCAATCTGTGTTGCAAATTTTACAGTTTGGTAATTGCGATTTGTTGTTTATCTATTAGACTATACAAAGTTTACATTTATTTATTTTGCATGTGTACATCTCCATCTAATAGAAGCTATTTTTGTCTTTATTATGGCACACAAGCATGTCAGTCCACAACCCGTATAAAGTGCATCTACGAAGAGCCAGTATGCAAGTGTCCAGGTATTCTTTTGTTTTTTTTCCTCCGTCTCGTCCGATCAACTTTATACTCAACGTGTAATTAGCAGCTATTGCATTGTTTCATCAAGGCGTAAAGGAGTAACTCTACAAAACACCTCATACGCACCAGTATAGCTTCGATATTAACTCTTTTCAATGTTAGGGGACTAACTTAAGAGATGCACAAAGCGAAGAGAAGTTATTACACCTTTTGCTGTTCATTTACGCAGAAAATAATATTCATTTACGTCAACAGTTGAAACTATACAGCAAATATACGTTTATTAGTACTTCCGTGAACTTCATTAACGCGAACGAACTTTCAATAACGCTATTTGCATATGTATTAACATTCAATCAGTGGCATGGCAGTTGTGTGTTAATGGACAAGACCAGTGTTTTTGTTGTTGAAGGTGGTTCAAATAATGTTCCATAGGACAATTGCATGCTATTCGTAAAACTAATTGTGTTTCCATTTATTTGTGCAACAGCCCAATCGCTTTCTGTTTTAAATTTTAATCATTTCTTTGTGGCAAAAGGACAAAGCACTGTTTATAACTGTGGGATATCAAAAAACCGACACATTAGTCCCAAAGATTAGGGTACAGGGTTTCCGGTGTTGTGGTCTGCCATGTGTTTGGCCGGCTGGGGCGCAGTATGTCAAAATTACTAATGGTGTACGAGGGCACCTATTAGCAGAAACAGCCATAAGTCAAAGGAACTTGTAGATGTAGATGCAATGCTGCTAAAGCCTTGGTGGACCACCGTTGCTCAACGGCTTATAATGAATGATTTAGTGACCAACCTTGATTGGGAAGTATTGTCGGGATACTGATTTCTATGGCTGGCCAATAACCTTTACATGTTTGGTTCAGTTTGTGGCATTACTACAATGCCAAAATGATTTCCCTTCAAGTTCTTCCAGCTAAGGCCATCGGTTGTGTGTTAATGGACAAGACCAGTGTTTTTGTTGTTGAAGGTGGTTCAAATAATGTTCCATAGGACAATTGCATGCTATTCGTAAAACTAATTGTGTTTCCATTTATTTGTGCAACCGCCCAATCGCTTTCTGTTTTAAATTTTAATCATTTCTTTGTGGCAAAAGGACAAAGCACTGTTTATAACCGTGGGATATCAAAAAAGCGACACATTAGTCGCAAAGATTAGGGTACAGGGTTTCCGGTGTTGTGGTCTGCCAAGTGTTTGGCCGGCTGGGGCGTAGTATGTCAAAAATACTAATGGTGTACGAGGGCACCTATTAGCAGAAACAGCCATAAGTCAAAGGAACTTGTAGATGTAGATGCAATGCTGCTAAAGCCTCGGTGGACCACAGTTGCTCAACGGCTTATAATGAATGATTTAGTGACCAAACCTTATTGGGAAGTATTGGTGGATACTGATTTCTATGGCTGGCCAATAACCCTTACATGTTTGGTTCAGTTTGTGACACTACTACAATGCCAAAATGATTTGCCTTCAAGTTCTTCCAGCTGAGGCCATCGGTTCTTTTCATTTCTGTAGTATTACGACGATGAAGCGTCGAATTGAAATTTTTGAGAAAAAAAACACTCAAAGAAATCAAGTTCAAGCTCAAGTTCAAGTTTATTGTACACTGCATTTGTAGTGCTTTTTATAGAGTATAGATGAGAAAAGTTTGGGTTCTGGTGGGACAGATTCCAGTTATGTTGCCGTACTTCTTCGGCGAGCAGAGCTTCGCTAACACCAAACTACATCGTAGACACTCTTACTCAGCCGTTCTTTGGCCATTTCCACTTGAGTAAAAATAACAAACAAACTGCGGTTATAAACATAACGAGATAACGCATGTTGTAAACTTTTTATGAACTTGACGTTTCGTATGCTCCAACATACATCTTCAGAAGTAACGGTTACCTAAAGTACAATTGAATTTAAACATGAAGACTAATACCAAATAAGGAAAGTAATGACAATGAAAATAAACCGACCTAGTTAAATCTGCTTGAAAAATATAAATGGCTAGTAGAGAAGAAGTTTCTCACAGCCAACATTTTCAGCGCTTAATGAAAATTAATGATACTTGCTAAATGACTGGGTTTGCCTTATGGAATGTGCAATGAGTTTTATCTCTCCTGGCTCTCTCAGTTCAAAGGATTCTCTCCTTCAATAAAGTAACGAGCACTAAAATTAAATCGCGCGTTTTATGATTAAAGCTGGCACAACAAATTTGATTTTCGCTGGAACCAAAACAAAAACCTTCCTGGCATGTGAATAATGAGAACATTCTTCCTGAAGTGAAGAACACGTCGTTTTGCTTCCTTCTAAGCAATCGACAGCTGGTTGCAAAGAGAGGTGATCAAGTCCACCATTACATCTGTGAACAGGGTAACGGTTTCCTTTATCCTACAGCAAGACAGGATGAGAGGACAGAACACATCCACCATACATGGGCCCCTTCAATGATATTATTTTTCAATCTAGATTGATGTATTTTAGGGAAGACACCTGGCCCCAGTTGTTTGAATGGTGGAAAGCGCTATCCACTGGATAAATCACTACCCAATGGACAATTCAATTGATTTTGCCAGTGGATAGTGATTTATCCGTTGGATACAGTTATCCACCTTTTGAACAACCCAGGCAAGGCCCCAGTTGTTCGAAGTGTGGATAGCGCTATCCACTGGATAACTCAATTGGTTTCGCTAGTGTTTATCCGCTGCATAGTGATTTATCCGGTGGATAGCGTTATCCACCTTTTGCACAAACGAGGCCAGATTGGTTAATAGACCATATTCGTATTCTCAGTATTGGACTGGAGCTAGCTTGCAATGGAGGCTAAATGGGGGCAATGTTTTCAAATAAAAATACTTTTTAATATAATGCCCCCTATTAGCCTCCATCGCGAGCTAGTTCCAGTCCAATAT
Organism: Montipora capitata; assembly: GCA_949126865.1. Classification (NCBI taxonomy): domain Eukaryota; kingdom Metazoa; phylum Cnidaria; class Anthozoa; order Scleractinia; family Acroporidae; genus Montipora; species Montipora capitata. The sequence goes on along the minus strand of OX421453.1, from coordinate 40,644,005 downwards.
ATGGTCTATTGTAATAGTGTCATTAAAAATTCGAGACAAAAATAATTTTCACAGCATGGCGCGAAGCTTAAAATAGATTTAAAAAAACTATCATGGGGCATGGGGATGTGTTATATTCCCTCATTCTCTAGTTCCTCACTTGCCTACATCAAATACAGACTAAAGTCACTTTTTGGCAATTGCGATTTGTTGTTTATCTATTGGACTATACAAAGTTTACCTTTATTTATTTTGCATGTGTACATCTCCATCTAATAGAAGCTATTTTTGTCTTTATGAAGGCACAGAAGAATGTCTGTCCACAACCTGTACACTGAATTGCTCCCAGAAAGAGACACCATGCAAGTGCCAAGGTATTCTTTTGGTTTTTTTCCTCCGTCTCGTCCGATCAACTTTATACTCAACGTGTTATTAGCAGCTATTGCATTGTTTCATCAAGGCGTAAAGGAGTAACTCTACAAAACACCTCATACGCACCAGTATAGCTTCGATACTAACTCTTTTCAATGTTAGGGGACTAAGAGATGACACAAAGCGAAGAGAAGTTATTACACCTTTTGCTGTTCATTTACGCAGAATATACATTCACTTACGTCAACAGTTGAAACTATACAGCAAATATACGTTTATTAGTACTTCCATGAACTTCATTAACGCGAACGAACTTTCAATAACGCTATTTGCATATGTATTAACATTCAATGGCATGGCAGTTGTGTGTTAATGGGCAAGACCAGTGTTTTTGTTGTTGAAGGTGGCTCAAATGACGTTCCATAGGACAATTGCATGCTATTCGTAAAACTAATTGTGTTTCCATTTATTTGTGCAACCGCCCAATCGCTTTCTGTTTTAAATTTTAATCATTTCTTTGTGGCAAAAGGACAAAGCACTGTTTATAACCGTGGGATATCAAAAAACCGACACATTAGTCGCAAAGATTAGGGTACAGGGTTTCCGGTGTTGTGGTCTGCCAAGTGTTTGGCCGGCTGGGGCGTAGTATGTCAAAAATACTAATGGTGTACGAGGGCACCTATTAGCAGAAACAGCCATAAGTCAAAGGAACTTGTAGATGTAGATGCAATGCTGCTAAAGCCTCGGTGGACCACAGTTGCTCAACGGCTTATAATGAATGATTTAGTGACCAACCTTGATTGGGAAGTATTTTGGGATACTAATTTCTATGAAGGATTCTCTCCTTCAATAAAGTAACAAGCACTAAAATTAAATCGCGCGTTTTATGATGAAAGCTGGCGCAACAAATTTGATTTTCGCTAGAACCAAAACAAAAAGCTTCCTGGCATGTGAATAACGAGAACACATCCACCATACATGGGCCCCTTCAATTATACTATTTTTCAATCTAGATTGATGTATTTTAGGGAGGACACCTGGCCCCAGTTGTTCGGAGGGTGGGTAGCGCTATCCACTGGATAAATCACTATCCACTGGATAACTCAATTGCTTTTGCTAGTGTTTATCCGCTGGATATTAAATTATCCAGTGGATAGCGTTATCCACCTTTTCAACAAACGAGGCCAGATTGGTTAATAGACCATATTCGTATTCTCAGTATTGGACTGGAACTAGCTTGCAATGGAGGCTAAATAGGGAGGGGGTGGGGGGCAATCTTTTCAAATACAATTAGTTTTTAATATATTCCCCCGCATTAGCCTCCATCGCAAGCTAGTTCCAGTCCAATATATGGTCTATTGTAATAGTGTCATTAAAAATTCGACACAAAAATAACTTTCACAGCATGGCACGAAGCTTAAAATACATTGAAAAAAACTATCATGGGGCATGGGGATGTGTTATATTCCCTCATTCTCTAGTTTCTCACTTGCCTACATCAAATACAGACTAAAGTCACTTTTTGGCAATTACGATTTGTTGTTTATCTATTAGACTATACAAAGTTTACATTTATTTATTTTGCATGTGTACATCTCCATCTAATAGAAGCTATTTTTGTCTTTGTCAAATCACACAGAAGAATATCTGTCCACAACCTGTATACTGAATTGCTCCAAGAAAAAGACAGCTTGCGGTTACCAAGGTATTCTTTTGGCTTTTTTTCCTCCGTCTCGTCCGATCAACTTTATACTCAACGTGTTATAATTAGCAGCTATTGCATTGTTTCATCAAGGCGTAAAGGAGTAACTCTACAAAACACCTCATACGCACCAGTATAGCTTCGATACTAACTCTTTTCAATGTTAGGGAACTAAGAGATGACACAAAGCGAATAGAAGTTATTACACCTTTTGCTGTTCATTTACGCAGAATATACATTCACTTACGTCAACAGTTGAAACTATACAGCAAATATACGTTTATTAGTACTTCCATGAACTTCATTAACGCGAACGAACTTTCAATAACACTAGTTGCATATGTATTAACATTCAATGGCATGGCAGTTGTGTGTTAATGGGCAAGACCAGTGTTTTTGTTGTTGAAGGTGGCTCAAATTATGTTCCATAGGACAATTGCATGCTATTTGTAAAACTAATTGTGTTTCCATTTATTTGTGCAACAGCCCAATCGCTTTCTGTTTTAAATTTTAGTCATTTCTTTGTGGCAAAAGGACAAAGCACTGTTTATAACTGTGGGATATCAAAAAAGCGACACATTAGTCGCAAAGATTAGGGTACAGGGTTTCCGGTGTTGTGGTCTGCCATGTGTTTGGCCGGCTGGGGCGCAGTATGTCAAAATTACTAATGGTGTACGAGGGCACCTATTAGCAGAAACAGCCATAAGTCAAAGGAACTTGTAGATGTAGATGCAATGCTGCTAAAGCCTCGGTGGACCACCGTTGCTCAACGGCTTATAATGAATGATTTAGTGACCAACCTTGATTGGGAAGTATTGTCGGGATACTGATTTCTATGGCTGGCCAATAACCTTTACATGTTTGGTTCAGTTTGTGACATTACTACAATGCCAAAATGATTTCCCTTCAAGTTCTTCCAGCTAAGGCCATCGGTTCTTTTCATTTCTGTAGTATTACGACGATTAAGCGTCGAATTGAAATTTTCGAGAAAAAAAAAAACACTCAAAGAAATCAAGTTCAAGCTCAA
>OX421453.1:40635925-40638425 GCA_949126865.1 Montipora capitata | reverse complement strand
GGTGCATGCGAGTCATTAGAAAAATTGATGGTTGGGTTTACCTGGGTTTACCTAAGGAAATATGTTAGTGGTTTTAATGAATGAAATGAGTAGCTAAACAGAAAATGATTTAGTTTTGAAATGAAATACTTTTAGATATAATGACGTCATCAGGAACTGGATCAGTCACTCAGACCAGGGAAACCATAACCAGAATCACACCAACATCGATGTTAGTACCATCAATAGCAACATCGTTGACAACTTCAGTGACTGGAACTGAAGGAATAAGCACCAGCAATGGATTTTCCACTCCATTGACCAGTCCGAATATCGATACAGCTCTGTCACTTACATCAACGACAGTAGCAATCATTGATTCGTCAGAGGCTTTAACGACAACTACTTCCGGTGTAAGCGTAGCAACATCAACATCGATGTTAGTACCATCAACAGCAACATCGTTGACAACATCACTGCCTGGAACTGAAGGAATAAGCACCAGCAATGGATTTTCCACTCCATCGACCAGTCCGAATATCGATACAGCTCTGTCGCTTACATCAACGACAGTAGCAATCATTGATTCGTCAGAGGCTTTAACGACACCTACTTCCGGTGTAAGCGTAGCAACATCAACATCGATGTTAGTACCATCAACAGCAACATCGTTGACAACATCACTGCCTGGAACTGAAGGAATAAGCACCAGCAATGGATTTTCCACTCCATCGACCAGTCCGAATATCGATACAGCTCTGTCGCTTACGTCAGCGACAGTAGCAATCATTGATTCGTCAGAGGCTTTAACGACACCTACTTCCGGTGTAAGCGTAGCAACATCAACATCGATGTTAGTACCATCAACAGCAACATCGTTGACAACATCACTGCCTGGAACTGAAGGAATAAGCACCAGCAATGGATTTTCCACTCCATCGACCAGTCCGAATATCGATACACCTCTGTCGCTTACGTCAGCGACAGTAGCAATCATTGATTCGTCAGAGGCTTTAACGACAACTACTTCCGGTGTAAGCGTAGCAACACCAACATCGATGTTAGTACCATCAACAGCAACATCGTTGACAACATCAGTGACTGGAACTGAAGGAATAAGCACCAGCAATGGATTTTCCACTCCATCGACCAGTCCGAATATCGATACAGCTCTGTCGCTTACGTCAACGACAGTAGCAATCATTGATTCGTCAGAGGCTTTAACGACAACTACTTCCGGTGTAAGCGTAGCAACATCAACATCGATGTTAGTACCATCAACAGCAACATCGTTGACAACATCACTGCCTGGAACTGAAGGAATAAGCACCAGCAATGGATTTTCCACTCCATCGACCAGTCCGAATATCGATACAGCTCTGTCGCTTACGTCAACGACAGTAGCAATCATTGATTCGTCAGAGGCTTTAACGACAACTACTTCCGGTGTAAGCGTAGCAACATCAACATCGATGTTAGTACCATCAACAGCAACATCGTTGACAACATCACTGCCTGGAACTGAAGGAATAAGCACCAGCAATGGATTTTCCACTCCATCGACCAGTCCGAATATCGATACAGCTCTGTCGCTTACGTCAACGACACTAGCAATCATTGATTCGTCAGAGGCTTTAACGACAACTACTTCCGGTGTAAGCGTAGCAACACCAACATCGATGTTAGTACCACCAACAGCAACATCGTTGACAACATCACCGCCTGGAACTGAAGGAATAAGCACCAGCAATGGATTTTCCACTCCATCGACCAGTCCGAATATCGATACAGCTCTGTCGCTTACGTCAACGACAGTAGCAATCATTGATTCGTCAGAGGCTTTAACGACAACTACTTCCGGTGTAAGCGTAGCAACATCAACATCGATGTTAGTACCACCAACAGCAACATCGTTGACAACATCACTGCCTGGAACTGAAGGAATAAGCACCAGCAATGGATTTTCCACTCCATCGACCAGTCCGAATATCGATACAGCTCTGTCGCTTACGTCAACGACAGTAGCAATCATTGATTCGTCAGAGGCTTTAACGACAACTACTTCCGGTGTAAGCGTAGCAACACCAACATCGATGTTAGTACCATCAACAGCAACATCGTTGACAACATCACTGCCTGGAACTGAAGGAATAAGCACCAGCAATGGATTTTCCACTCCATCGACCAGTCCGAATATCGATACAGCTCTGTCGCTTACGTCAACGACAGTAGCAATCATTGATTCGTCAGAGGCTTTAACGACAACTACTTCCGGTGTAAGCGTAGCAACACCAACATCGATGTTAGTACCATCAACAGCAACATCGTTGACAACATCACTGCCTGGAACTGAAGGAATAAGCACCAGCAATGGATTTTCCACTCCATCGACCAGTCCGAATATCGATACAGCTCTGTATCGAATTGTAAGTGAATTTTGGATAATTAAATGTTGCCCCGGTTGAATCCTTCAACACCAAGGGAAATTTCTCGAAAACAATTGCAGATAACGATAGGTTGT
>OX421453.1:40615925-40623425 GCA_949126865.1 Montipora capitata | reverse complement strand
ATCAAAATCTTTTGACTTTTTTTTCAAAGAAAATCGTTTGCATTCGAAAAAAATTAATTTCAGAATCGCTTGTTTTTCGTTTTTAAATTTCCTGCGTGCCGCCATCTTGAATACAGGGTTCGTACACTTTTTCAGACCAAAAATGCAAGGACTTTTCAAGGACTTTCAAGGCCAAATTTTGAAATTTCAAGGACCTCTTTTTTATCTACGTCAAAGATTTTACCCATGGAAATAGTCTGACAGTACAATTCTTGCTCATTTTCCGCAACGAAGATGCGTGAAAATAATGCAAAGGCACTGGTAACCATGCATTCTCGACCCCACAGCTCGTCACGTCTGTATGACATGACTTGAGTAGCTGATTATTTTTACTGAAGTTATGCGGGTCAGAAAAAATTCAAGGACTTTCAAGGACCAGGAATGAAGAGCAGAGATTTTCAAGGACTTTCAAGGCCTTGAAAATGTACTCTCAAAATTCAAGGGTTTTCAAGGGTTTTCAAGACGCGTACGAACCCTGTGAATAATAATTATTCAAGACGGCAGAAATTGTAAGGGTTGGCCTATTGTTAAAAAACAAAAAGGTCTTTCCGTCAGAAGTGGGAAATGGTCAAACTTTCAAGTCTTTTCGGAAAAAAAAGGACTGATAAATTGTCGGGCATCCATTGTTCATTAACTTTCCGGGATGTGTGAGAACACGACGACACAGAGTTCTCTTTATTACGGTCTGATCTACGTGACTGTAATTATATCATCAGAGGCACTAACTGCCGGTAAAACCAAACCAAACTGGAAAACAGCCGAAATGTTCACCAAAAGCTACATAATTCGAGTTCGTTTCATTCATTTTCAATGCCTTGGTTTTTTCCTCATCAAAGGCGTTCCTGCTGGAATAGTGGCGCTATCAATTGCATTTGCCTCTGGCCAAGATGGCGGTATACACAGCTACGTAAATGGCGCATTGTAAGTAAACTGAAGCAGAAAGGAACCACGTTGACCCTTTCTTGCTGTCCTTTTCATCCTGTTGTAAAGCAGTACAACACAACCGATTTTCTAAAAAGCCAGATTAGCCTATAGGTCATGGAGTTCTTGGTGTTGAACAGGAAACACCATCAATTGGAGGTGACCGTCGGCGCCCGCTTTCCTGCTGAGCTTGAAGTAGCACCGGACTGCCGTACGGAAGGCCGGGGCCGGGACCGGGGCGGGGGCCGGGGGTTTCGAACCTGCAGGACGGGACAAAATGGCGAGATCGAACTCCTTGTATGTTTGAAATCTGCCTCAGCCAAGATAAATGACGTCGATGAACGGCAAAGCAAATCCCTCGAACTTGGAGAGTGGAGTCAACTGAAACAAATTTTCTTTCATTCTCTCCAGCGCGAAGTGATCCGAAACCACAGAAGCAGTCAGTTCAAGGTCTCATCAAAATGTCTCTATAAATGTCGCTCGTTTCATCCGCCCCTCTTCCACATTAAACGATGCTTTTTTGGAGCACAAAGTAACTCTTGTTACTGTTCTTTTATGTTTACGCTTAGCTGCTGGGTTTCCTTGAAAAATCAGATTATTTGGACCTTCGTGGCACCTGTTCTTGTCATTTGTGTGGTAAGATGTCCATTTCGTCCTCGTACAATAATTAACTTGAAGATTGTTTGCTCTCCACTATTCTCTGAGAGGTTTTTTCCTGGGTGATAAAATCTTCCCTAACTGAAATTAACGTTAAAATTAATTTACACTGATTTTATTCCTCGGTGTGGCTCTTATAAAATTCAATTCATCACATTCTCTCTAGGATATCTTTACATGTTATGTTACGTTATGTTTTCAGCTGTGTCAAAGAAAGCACTTTGATTTTTACCGACCTGCCACCTTTAGGAATGCCAGAAATCCTTATCCCTTATGTTTTGGTCAACAGACTTGTCGGTACCCGCACGGTTCAAATTTTGTTGGCTATTTTGAACTGAAAAATTCCGAACCCCTCGATACAAACTAAACCTACCATTCTAAGGGGGTGGGGGAGGGGGGGGGTGAGATACGAGAAAAGGAATCACCCTGTCTAAGACCTCGAGCTTCGTTTGCCTTTACAATTTCATCAAATATCTGTAATAATGTTCTTTAGATAAACATGGTGCTCCTTAGCCTTGTAATCCATGAAATCCTGAGAATGCAAAGAAACAGAAAATCCGACGTAGAAAGACTGGGACAAAGTGTCAAGACCTGTGTTGTTCTTTTTCCTCTCCTTGGATTGACCTGGGTTTTTGGAGTTCTGAGCGTGACAAACGCAAGTCTTGTGTTTCAATACATCTTCACCATTCTCAACTCCTTACAGGTACCTTGTTGTTGTTTATGTTGTTATTCTTCTTGAAGGTGAAAATATATATGATTCACTTGTGGTGACTGCAGTTGAAGTCGAGTTGTTAGTGTAAATTCAGTTGAATATGCAGAAATCTTGAAGCTGTAGTTGTCGAAGTATCTTGTACCCAGATTTAACACAAGATACATGAAGGAATTGCTTGCACATAGAGGTTCTATCTATGAACCTGAAACTTTATGGCTGAAGCAGAAGTAAACGAACCATCGATTAAAAACGAAAGACTGCTTCAAAGTATTTCCGTCGACTGTGCGGCCTCGAGATAAAAGGTTTAACATATATTTGAACACTTAGGGCATGCTGATATTTCTACTTACATAATGTTAAAAAGGACTTAATTTTCTTCAATTAGCTTCGTTCATTATCCTTAGGTCTTTCTTCTTTTTTACACTTGACTCAACCGACTTCTTTAGGCCCAGACTCAAATTGTTAAAAGTCGTTCCATTCTCTGATTCTTTTACAAGACCCTCTTGTTATACAAAAATTTGATACTCAAAACACGATCTTGAATAAGGTATCCCTTGGAAGTACTTTCTGACGATTCTTTCTCTCAGGGATTTTTCATCTTTGTACTTCACGTTCTAAGAAGCACAGATGTGCGAGCTGAATTCAAACGCAAGACACAAAGGTGGATGATGAATGGCCTTTTATCCAATCACGTAGCAGACTGGCCTCACTCCACTAATGTGTGGCCAAATATCGCCGTAAATAGCCACGTCTACGAGTTCAATGAAAAACCAAAAACTACATCCCCGTCAGCGACTACCATCAGATACCACAGTCCAATTGAAGCACCACAACACGGAGCCTTCACTACTGTGGACACGTAATCATCACGTGACAAGTACGTGATTGAAACTATCCAACGATATTGGTGTTCGAACTGCTGGGTTTCACTACGAGTAGACGAGAATTCAAACGAATTTGATTTGATTTGATTTCTGTACAGTATCCCCAATTAGTAGCACAGCTCTAGATAGAGCGGTTTTCAATTGAGTGTCGAAAGTAATTAGTGAATTACTTTGTTTTTGCATTACTTCACTCATGATTGGTTCAAAGTTTTCGCGCCACTTTTTCAACCAATCAGAACGGAAACCAAAACCAGTCGTGGCTAGCGCGTGCACATTTTCCCGCGCTTTGAGTCGGCTACGTGTAATTACTTCGAGTTTTGATTGGTTTACTGGATTGTCTCCGTCCTTTTTGATTGGCCAAAGTAATTACTTTGGTTTTGGTTTTACGACACTCATTTGAAAACCGCTCTACACTTGACACTTATAAATTAAAGAGAACAAAGACGGTAGGGGAGAATCTGCTGAATTTACTTAATTATTGTCTTTCATAGGCCGGTTTCGTAATCTCCCGCTTGACCGTAAAAAATGTTAGTTTTCTATCTTCGATCTGCAAGCGTGAAATTTGTGTTAGTGTGAATTAGTGAGTCTGCAATCCCTTTCCGTAGCTGCCATAGTAACTTTATTGAGAGCAATTGTACTGCTCCGGTCCAACCCGTAGAGTACAATAATTTGGTGAGTGCGTTACGCAATAAGTAATAAACCCGTACATAAACCCGTTGTGACAAAATGTTTGGTGCAGCAACACAATCGAGATGATCCTGTGACAGATTTTATAACCAACCTAAAAAATTCCAGTTTCTTTCCCAAAGTCATTTCAGGTCTGAGTCCTCGATAGATGATAATTAGACACAAAATTCTCTACTTCTCTGACTCCCCACATTCCAAAGCACCGATGGCCTCTCCTAATATGGTAACAAACCGATAAACGTCCATGAAACTGTTGTACAGCGGTGCAGGAGCAATTCTCATCACGTCGGGTTCACGTGTGTCAACCTGAAAGAAATTTAATAGAAAAAGAATTATGAAAGAATTCTCAAACTCTTCTGATAAAAGACCACAAAGCGTTTTTACGGACCGAACCTCACTTTTTTTACTGCTGACATATATTTAACAATTATCCTGCGAAATCGCGCGGAATATCGCCTGATACTTAGCCGACGAGGCCGTAGGCCAAGTGGCTAAAATCAGGCGATATTCCGCAAGAATGAGCAGGATAATTGTTCTATTATTCAACAAATTGATGACAAAGCATAATTTTCTACGTTTATTGGAAAAAAAAGCTGGATAACTACCATTTTTCTTCGCGACACACAAAATTACGTATATCGCAGGATATACGTTGAGTACGCACCACGAATATTGAGCGCCCTATGACCATATTTGGACATCAGGCGATATTCCGCGCGATTTCGCAGGATAATTAACAATTATTCCATGAGCGCGCGTTGGATATGAGATGATAGATAGCCAACGAGGCGCGTAGCGCCGAGTTGGCTATAATCATCTCATATCCAACAAGTGCCAGTGGAATAATTGTGTTGTTAAAAACGCCCCCAAAATATAGAAAACTAGACTAAAATAAAAATAAAAAGGCCCAAAAAATCACGCATATGCTTGCCGTGTTTGTAGATCATGGTTTTAATGGCTCATAACTCATGATGGCTCAACCAATCAAAACTCTCGAATTGCATTATCCAATGATCCAGTTTTTAATAATAGGCCTTATTCACGATAGCCGCCATGTTGGTTTTCATATTGTCATGCAAATTAGCCATGCTTTACGCTGGGGGGCAAACATTGAAAAATCGCCTCAACGAAATATTGAAATAACATTGCAAAAAGTCCATTTTAGTATTTAGAATTAAGTACCTTTTATAAATTTTTTTTTATCTTTTGATTGCCTTTGACATTTTGACTTTCTACTTCGTTATCTGCTCATTTTTCACTTAAAAAAACGTCGAAGTAACTTGTGTAATGATTGTATTTTACTGCTTAGGTGATAAACATTCAATGAACGTGAAACAAATCATCTGTGTGGCTAAGGTGTTCGTTATAACCTCTCGAACTTGTGTTGTTTGCCCCCTAAGAAGTGTGTAGCTAATTTGCATGATGATAGCAAATCCAACATGGCGGTCGTCGTGAATAAGGTCTACTGTTAAATATACATTTGACGGTTTCTCCTCGAAATAAATGAGCACACCGTCGGCTTCCTTGGAGAATACCCTCGCTCTAGAGGGTAAAGGAATTACCGACGTTAAATAAGGTGTACCTTTCCCTTTACCGTGCCTGAACAAAAAACTACTCACCACTACACCTCGTTTCTCAAGTTCATCATGAACAGATTTGATTGGCATCGAAAATTTGACCGAAAGCTGACAGCCGCGCTCCGATGGGTTGATTGGCGTTACTATAGATACATGAATGTTATTTCTTGGTGATTTCCCGTTCTGGAGTTGCTGTCTTTTTGTGAGTATTTCACCCTCGTTGTCTGGATTACCGAAATGGTACAAAAGGAGAAGCTCTAGATACGCTGAAAGAGAAACGTTTAGAAGATTCAAGAAAAGGAATGAAAATTAAAAAGTGAAATAAATATAAGCATACATAATTCTTCCTCCTCTTAGGTTCTCTTCAGCGCCAATAACACAAATCACGGAAGCACACAAAACAAATCCACTTTTACCACAGAATACCTTTAAACCGAGGGAAATAATGTTTACGAAGAAGAAGTGATTTGGAAAAGCAATTAACTACAGAAAAGGGATAAAATATTTCTTAAAAACATTTTACGATTAAAGTGCCCCCGTGATCAAAAAAACCACTTCCTTTTTTCCTTCAGATTTTGAAAGTGTGTTTGCTTAACACCTGACTGGCAAAAATTTTGAGCTTTGATTTTTATCCAAAGGCCGCTTACTTTGAGTGTAAGTTTTGGATTTCACGATCCGCCATTACTCACGTTCAAAACTGACCGATTGGAACTCAGACGGTTGGATCCAGGGAAACGTGACGTCAGAGGCTCACTAGCTTAAAATTTCAGCGTGTGACGCAGCTCATTATATATGCAAAGCGTGAGTTTAAAAGTCTGAAAGCCCAAAACCCCCGTGCTGCATATTAATTTTGCAGCGTACACACGTATTGCATTCTTAAAATAGTGAGCCTTTGACGTCATTTTCTCCTCGATCCAGCTCTCTCAACAACATAATGTTAGTAATGACGGACCATTAAATAGGAAAATTACAGTTAAAATAAAGAGGTGTCTTTTTGAAATCAAGGCTTAAAACGTGGGTCACTTAGTGTTTTGTTAACATAGTTTTGAAATCCAAAGAAAAATATGAATTGATTTTTTGGTCACAGGGGAACTTTAAAAAGTTTGCTAAGAACAATGGGTGACTAAAAAACGCGTGTAACGTATACGAAAAGAAAACGACAAAAATTAAACAAAAGGGTTTGCCACTTTGGTCCGTCTGGATATTTCAATTAGGCTTTAGGTTCTTGATGAAAGGCATTTCGAAAACTAAACACTCAAATTTCTCCTGGCACTTTTTTAAAACTCTAACCCTTTTGAAAGAAAGACAATTTAGAGTTCTAAGAAAGTGCCAGGGCAAATATGAGTGGAAGACTTTTTATTTCTTTGCGTCATACACTTTAAGCCTTTTTGATACATCATTGCCAAACCGGGCACATTCAGTTTACTGACTGGGACAACAAACAATTCAACACCGCTATCTCCGTGCCCTGTTCTATGCCAATAGTGTGTCGATTCTTTAACATTCAACACAATTTAACAAACTAGGGTTGTAACAAGGGGCCTGCCTACAGTTCACAGTGCTTGAACGATAAGAGTTAAACATCCAAGCATTTGAAGAAGTGATTAAGAAGGCAGGCTTAGCCAGCACTACCTCCCCCCCCTCCCCCCCCAACTTGTTTAAAGGCCTTGAATGTTTGTATGACCGGTGATAAACCCAGGTCCTCCCGCACGACAACCTAATGGACTACGCTCACCTGTTAAGAGTTTTGACTTCGTTCTCAATTGTTTCATCGATGTCTTAGCAAATACCTAAAGATTAGTTAACACGAAAAAGAAACCATAAACAAGAATGTTAACGCACTAGGGAAGCTACTTGATCAAGGCGTCTGTTACAATATCTAATAATTGCCAGCTTACAAGAGCTGCAATTCCCCCCTCTTTTTTCCATATCAAAAAGTCAAATTAAATGATTCACACTTGATGTTGCTTGCAAATGGGTTAAGTGAACTCGAAGAACGTCCTTTACACAGAGTTTGGAGACG
>OX421453.1:40608425-40610925 GCA_949126865.1 Montipora capitata | reverse complement strand
ACACTTAGGGTGCGTTCGATTGACCATATTCCGGAATAGGAATACATACATGGAAGAGAAGTTAAGAAATCCTTTCGATTTTAAGGAGATTCACATTAAAAATTGTCAAACACCTGCTAAAATTCTATTTTAAACATATCTTTATTATCCTTGTTGCTTCAAAACGCCAGACATACCGTTTTAAATCATCACTCTGCGTATTCTTATTCTGGAATAGGATTAATCGAACGCACCCTTAAAATAGCTCAAACTAGTAGTTTGAAGTGACGCTTTCGTCGCCAAAGCCGTCGTGGTTTCTTAAACTCCCTAATACGTAGTTTAAGATCTGCGACGCGACCGGCGGTAACGAAAACGTCATTTAAAATTGCAACTTAGGTTAATTAATCTTTTTCGTCATTATGTCGGCTTGTCTAACTTCTAAAAACTAGTGTAACTTTCCAGGAACTGAATTAGGAGGTGCGGTGTTGAAGCTACGACGGAAAATTCAAATTCGCTGTGTTCACGTTCTCTGAAAAACTTGAGAATTGGTAATTTCACGTCGTAGATTTGCAGAAAACGTGAAAGAAATGTACAAAAATGAAAAATGCACGTGCAGAGCGTGCAAAGCTATTGTTTTTGCTCATTGATTATGCATAGTTTGTGACGTTTCCGTTGCCGTCGCGAGGTAGATCTTAAACTCTTTAATTTGGGGGTACAACGACGTGAAGTCACCAAATTTGCGGTTTTGACCACAATGCGAGCGTACAAATGTGAATCTTTCATTATCTGTTTTTACTCTGAAACCGCTCAGGAAACTTCGCCCACATTGTAGAGCACGAACGACATGGAATAATTGCGAAAAACTTACGATAGTGCAAACCTACATTTTGAGGTGACCTTTTCATTGACCTCGCCGTCGTAGATCTTCACAGTTGTCTTCAAGCTCTCAGTGTTCAAATGTTCTATGCGAGCACAAGTGCTCTACTAACTGGGCTGACAGTAAGTCTAATCAGATCAAAACATCTGATATCAAATGTTGGTTTTTGCTGTGAGGGGAAATCCAGAGTACCCGGAGAAAAACCTCTCGAGCACAATAGAGAACCAACAAACTCAACCCACTTATGACATCGACGCCTCCATCCTGCTCCTCGGTTGAAGTGAATTTTTTTCACTCTCGCCACAATTTCACTCGTCCCGACCTACTGAGAGCCTGGAACAGACTAACCGAGATCTAAAGATTCACCATTGTACGCCAACGTTGTCGTCAAAAGCTTATAGGTGGTTTTCACGTGATGTCAACGCCGTCATGTTGGTGGACGGAAACAAAAGATCTCTGATTCGCTCCTTTTGTTCGTCTACCAGCAATTGTACATTGCAGCACTGTTATCAGTGTCTGCCTTAACCCAACAATTTCAAGTTGTTCTTTTGCAGAAAAAAACAACAAGAAATGTAAGAAATGTACAGAAATGCATGCCCCACGTGCAGTATGCTTTTTTCACGTGTCCAAAAATATCTTGTTTTAGTGGCGTCGCCGTTGTAAAGCCCCCCATCCAATAACTTACCTTGGAAGGTCAAAGTTATAAGCGTGCCTTTCGTGGATAAACGCTCCAGCTATTGCACCAGGTCCGGCATTGAGATACTGTAAAATGAAGGCAAAAATGAAGCAGTTAAAAAAATTAAAAAACTGACTAACGAGAGCAAATGACAGATCCTTTCCAGGAATCCGCCAAAAGTTTTTAATCTTTTTTTCTCAAGAATTAAAGGGTGAACCTTAATCGAATCGAGGGACAGGACTCGAACAAATGTAAGGCGCATTATCTGACCAAACGAATTAACTCGAGACAAAGTTTAGATTTGAAGCGTTCACACCGTTCGCGCAAATGACTAGGCTGGTGTAAAACAAGTTTAAACTTAGCTTCCACGCTTGGTAGTTTGAAACTTGTGGAAATAAGACAAGAGACGAAAGTGCTCGCCACACATGGGAGCATGCATAAACAAGGTACAGCAGCAGTAGAAAGCTGGGGGGAGAAGAACATATTCAAAGAACAGTTAAAAATACAGAGGAATAACATTTACTGAACAGGAAAGAAATCTGTACATGTACATGTCCAGTGCAAGTGAATAATTATGAGATTCATGGTATACAATGTGTCACAAGGTGTCTCCTTAAGCCTGAGATCTTCATTCTCTAGTTTCTCAAATCCCATAAAACACGTCTTTTATCCCCCAAACATTTGCATAGGCATTGTTTTCGATTTCTCTTGGGGCATCTTCATGGGGGGAATGCATTATGGGATTTGGGAAAGTAGAGAATGTATTACTTTTTGGATACGGTTCTGATTATGGTCACTTTGTGACGCCTACACCAACTAACGTGAATCACATTGGCGCCATATTGGTGGGCTAAAGCAAAAAGATATGTCATTTTGTTCATCCACCCAGCATAGAGTTCTAAAAAGGTGAAGTCATAAAAATTAATTTTTTATTATGGTATTTGTTGGGATATTCTGAAAGAAGAATA
>OX421453.1:40598425-40603425 GCA_949126865.1 Montipora capitata | reverse complement strand
TCAGCTAGCAATTTTTGAGATAAGGATATCATTCCTTAAAATTTTCGGACACTTCAATTTTCAGCTAACTTAAAGATATCCTAACAGATCAAATTCTAACTAGGTGATAAAAACATCACTTTAGACAGTGTTTATACATTACAAGGAGCCTAGAAATGCCTCTCAAAGGCTTTTGGCTTAATTTGATCATTGGGTGCCCTTGCATCTAAAACAAAACCTTCTAGGAGGTACATATAAGTTTAGACCAATTCAGCTAACTCAATGTTGTACCCAATTCAAATATCTCTGGGTAAAGGTTCTTTGTGTGACGTAAAGAGTGAGACTGAAAGATTCACTGCAGTTTGTCCAAGTTGTCATCAAAACCTTAAATTTGGTCATTTCACATAGTAGTTTTGATGAGTGCGGGAGAGAATTGTTCAAATAAGATTACTGCTTTTTGGCGTTGTTGTTGCTGTAGCTGTCATCGTTTCTTAAACTCCCTATTTAAATTATGTATGGAAATACTGGGAAGAAAACGTTTTATTCCCAAAGGATTTGAATTGGGTACAACATTGAGTTAGCTGAATCGGTCTATTGGCAGATGCTATTATAATCAAGCAACAAATGAATGTGATGTCACTGGTCTTATTTAAAACCCTAAGTGTTTGTCTGACTGGGATTTGAACCCTAAACCTACATGTATGTACAAATCCTCAAAGAATGTTGAGAATTACTGAGTAAGTAGTAGACTTACAGTGTCTGATGGAAATGCTTTCGCCTCCATAAGAATTTTATGCCTCTGAGGGGTTGGTCTGTAAAATGGCACCATCAGTAGATGTACATTGACAGAAAGAGTGTTCATAATGGCAACTTCAATATCTTTAGCACCTGGAAAAAAATTAGCGTTGAGGAGAGTCCCTATTATTTTGTATGATCTAGGCTTTGACCACCCCCTGCAGCACACTTCTTCACTATAATATTATTCAGTCTATTTCACTTTGCATGCACTACTAACTTTGGCAATCTACAGGAACAGTTCTATTTCCTTGTTCTTGGAATCCACACAAAACCCAAGAAGTTAATCGCCTCCAACAATATCTTGAAGTTCTGGCATGGTCTCCTTTTTTCTTTTTCGCAAATTTAAACATTTCCTACATCTTTACTCTGAAAAATCTGTATTTAGGAGTAAAAAATATTTCAACAGTGTTCTTCCTGTACAGCAACAAGTAACTTTTGGACACATTGGCACTTGACCCATAAATGATTTTTCAAACACTTTTTAAAAGCACAGTCCCAAATTTTCAAAGGCTAATAAATTAATACCGTAAACACCGGCGTATAAGCCGCACCCTGAGTTTAGCAACTTAGATTTTGGGAAAAAAAATTTTGAAAGAAATTATTGTGTAAGCTCAAACAAAAACGGCTCTTTTAGGGGCCACCAAACTCGCAAAAGCAATGATGGATGCGTAAATGTGGTATTGTTTTATGAAGTTCTTATTAATTTGCTGCACAGGACTATACAGACTTAAGAATTTTCACTAAACTTGTTGATTTATGCAAATTTACGGCATGGTGTCCAGATGTTCTCGCAGATAAGCCGCATCCCCGATTTGACCTGAAAATTTTGAGCAAAAAGGTGCGGCTTTTACGCTGGTGTTTACGGTACTTCATTATTCATGAAGCCATGATTCATATTGAGAGGTGAAACTGTTAGACTAAGTCCTAATTATAATATAACAACAACTTCATTTAATAAATTAAGTGAAAGGGATTCAAGGAAACCAGAGGTAATACCCCTATCAAGGGTATCCATGCACCCACAGCCAGATGTAATTGACTGACAGTCGATTTTGATGAAGAAGGAAAACTGGAGTTCCCTGAGAAAAACCCTCAGAGTCATATTGAGATCGACTGAAACTCAGCCGGTATAATTATGCCCCAAGACCAAGGTTGAACTCCAATCACAGTGGGAGGCACAGTTGAAAACAATAAACCACCCTGACTCCTTAGTCAACGTCATAAGAAAACTGGGTCAGGAAAGGGCGTTACTAAACACAGGAACGGAACGGAACGGAACGGAATATACCGGAATATGCCGGAACAAGGCGGAATGACACCGGAATGAAACGGAATGAACACGAATGGTACCGGAATATACCGGAACGAACGGGAATGACACCGGAATGAAACGGAATGGACTAGAATGGTACCGGAATATACCGGAACGAGCAGGAATGACACCGGAATAAAGCACAATGACACCGGAATGAAACAGGATGAACTAGAATGGTACCGAAATATCGATTTCTTACGTCCGTGGACAAGGGCTTTTTTCAGCCCTCTTCACGGACTGTTGATTTCAGTCTGCGGTTGGAAATTTCTGATCACGTGATAACATTTTTTGTAGCTCTGCGTTTTTGAAAATACCAATCACGTGGCGCCAGTCCTTCGTTCTTCCCACGGCCGAGAAAAGAAAAATACCTGAAGAAAAGTTTCCACCTGCTTCTTATTTCCTCGGACAAGGCTTTCCCTGGGTTACCCGTAATAGCTTCGGCCGGTTTTTCTCGCTGTCAACATCGTTTCGCTATTTTCTCTATGAGGAGAGCAACAGAAAATAGCGTCACGAAATCGGTATTTTCAAAACCGCAGAGCCACAAAAAATGTTGACACGTGATAAAAATATTTTAACCGCATACTGAAATCAACGGTTCGTGAAGTGGGCTGAAAAAAAGCCTTTGTCCACGGACGTTTGAGATCGATCGTATTTTTTTTCTTATATTGGGGCAGAAGAGGCATTTCACGTCCTTTCCGTGAACACTTTCATTTCATTCTGACTGGTTAATTGTGTAATGACCAATCACAACGAAAATGAGCACACGTGAGCAAACATTAAAACCGCAAACTAATTATAGTTGCTGTTTGCGGTTTGGGTTTCCCACGCGTCGTTGACTTCTTCAGTACTGCTGTTACAGTAATAATTGGTCGTTAGTCGTCCCCCATCTCATGTTTCCTTTGTTTTCCTTGACTGGTTTGCGCAATGGAGTCGCCAACAACGTTGCTGAGGTAAGCGTCATTTGAGTACTCGTGTTTACGTTTCCTCTCAAGATTGTCCATCGAACAAATCAAAAGGAAGAAACTGCAAGTATTAGTCGGACTTGTATGTTGTTGAAAATTTGGCCTCAAAGGTTCTTGCGCAAGTCATTGCCCAGAAACGTGTACAAGGTTAAGTGTCTAACGTGTGTTCGTTGAAATTGCTACGTTTGGGAGAGTTTCCGAGTCAAGACATGCAAAGCTTTCGAATGACATTTCATTATGACGTAATTTTTAAACCAAAACTAAATGTGGAAGTCGCTAGAAGCGAATTCAGAGTTTGAAAAAAAGTGCGCGCGTTGGGATAAAAGCAAGCATATATCAAAAACAAAACACAAGACTTCTATTGCAAATTCCTGCAGCTATTTACCATAACAAAAAAGTTAACTCTATTCTTGTTTTTATTCCGACGCGCACAATCGCAACTGGCGTATTCAGTTTTGAACAAGCTGTGAAAACTCCCGGGGGGTGGTGGGTGGTACTTTGCAATGTATATGTATATGTTGCAGGTAAATCTGGTCTCAGGTAGAGTCCGTTTTAACCTACAATGAGCGACAAAAGTGTTGAGACACTTGGCAGTAAAATTCGATTTTCTGCGTCTTGGATACATTCCCCCCCCCTTTCCCCCAAAACAAAGTTGATTTTTCTATTTCTTCAACTGCGCAGACCACAGCGCCTACACAACATTGATTTGGGGGGACGGGGATATCAGAGAATTAACGCTAGATGCAAATAAAATAGAACAAATGCCTAAGTAGCGAAAAGCGTCTTTCCCTAAGAGTGTCTCAACTATTTTTGTCGCTAATTGCTAGGTTAAATTTGCGATCCACGTTTTACCTAGGTTGAATTATGTACTCAACCAAGCTTAAACCCCCTCTAAAAAGGATACTTATACCCTCCCTCCTCAAGCTCTGTCTTACGCATCTCAACACACTTTGATCTTTGGTATCATCTTATCGATTTCTGTATTCATATACTTATTAATTTAGTCTGAACATTACAACAAAGTAAGTGAAAAAAGGAATGTACTATGCACTTGCTGGTACTCGAACTGGCACCCTCCAGGTCTGTAGTACTGTGTCTTCACCAGTACACTACAACGACGAACATGCTCAATTCAACACAGTTCTTTTCATTATTTACGTTTCTATGATTGGTTAATTAATATCTATGTATAACAACCAAAACTAATCCTAGCCTGACCCTAATTTTTCTCTAGGCTAAATTTAGGCTCCAAAAGAGTTTCTTCAATCCATCTGAGTGCGCATTCCACCTACGTAAAATGAGGATCACCAATTTAACCTAGGTTACAACGGATTCAACCAGAAAACGGATTTTACCGGCAACATATATACCAGTTTTTTACAAAAAGGGTACCTCTCTGATACCCTCTGCTGAAAAATGTTATCCCTTTCACATACTTAAGTGTAACCTGTTTCAGGCTCTCAGATAGTCTAGAAAACGAAAATAACTGCGTGTGAAAAGCGAGTGGGGTCTTGGGTCGAGGCGAGGTCACACGCAGTTCTTTTCCTTTTCTCGACTATCTGGGAGCCTGGTACAGGGTAACTCAAGTGAGGATTTCGTTAAAATTTATTGAAATTGTCCAAAAAATTTTAATTTTTTCTATGAAAATGTCTAATAATTTTTTTTTTTAAAGTTCAATATTTAATTGAAAGGCCCTATTTCCCTATTCTTTCAGATACTTCAACTCGTGAAATCCCTATCCTTTCATATATCTGAGGCCTGGGAAAGGTACCCCTTTACGAGGTGGTCTTTCAATTCACGAATTCAGTTTATCTTGAGGTCCCGTAAAATGATACATTGAGAAATGTTTTTTTTTTAATATAACAATGAAACCATCCTGCAAGTGAATCTTAAGGGATAGTGTTGATTTTATGTGACCCATAGAAAAGGGATATGATTTTAAAAAA